>JBBMEF010023417.1:0-17672 GCA_037832685.1 Sicyos baderoa | reverse complement strand
TTTTTAAACCTAAATATAGATATTGAGTTAAAATTAAAATAAGTAATAAAATATATATTGATCAAACATATTTACTACATGAGGAGTACATTTAAAAAAAAAAGATGAAAAATAGAAACTCAGCTTTACTTAATCCCTCCACCAAACAACAGTCAGTTTTACTTAATCCAGCTTAACTTAATTCATGCACCAAATACAAATTAACTTAATCCACAGACTAACTTAATACTCAGACTAACTTAATACCTATTAACTTAATCATAATCCCTCCACCAAACACGCCCTTAAGAATTATTCTGGCCTTTACAGTTAATTAATATAAGATTTTTCATGTATATAAAAAATGGGCTAAAAAATTGCATTTATTGCACAAAATTGAAAATAATTGAATATATACCAAAATTCTGAGTGATTGAACTCAATCAGTTTGTTAAGGGTCCGTTTGGTAACACTCCCGTTTCCTGTTTCTCGTTTCCTGTTTCTGGTTTCTTGTTTCTTGTTCTTTTGTTTTAAGAACTAGAAACAAGAAAGCGTTCGGTAACCATTTTTGTTTCCTGTTTCTTGAAAAAAAGAGAAAAAAGAACATAAACTTGTTTGGTAATTGTTTCTCGTTTCTCTTTTTTTCCTCTTTTCTTAAATATCAATTGACTATGAAAAATATCTTGCATTAAAATGTATATAACTAGAAAATAAGTCATTTCGAGATAAAATAAAAGTGTCTAAAACAAATTGTAATGAAAAATAGTACCTAATTATAAAAATCGGTAACTGTTTCTATTTCTTGTTTCTTGAAATAAATAAGAAACAAAAAAAAACTTGTTTAATAACCGTTTCTTATTTCTTGTTTCTAGTTTTTTATTTTTAATCTTTAAAAATGTAACATATATTAAAAATTATATATATGAATGATTATCAAATAAATTTTTAGAAGAAAAAAAAAAACAAATGAATCTCAATGTAAAATTAACGACATATTTGTAATCCCGGTTTTTTTTAAATTAAATTATAAATTAATTAATTAAAATAAGATATAAATACATATACTAACTATTCTAAAAAAGTTTTTTTAGCACATTCTAAAATGTTGATTCTATACATCTACACTAAAATTATGAAATAAAATAAAACAATTATATATAAATATTATATTTATACTAATTAATTTTTTTTATCGTCTAATTAAAATAATTTACAAATATATATATATATATATATTTGATAACAATAACATAATATTTGAAGATTTTTAATGACAATCAATATAATGTGATTAGATTGATTTTTTTTTTCTAAAATTTTGATGTTTGTAGATTTTTTTTTTACATTTTTATTACTCATGAAAAATCATTTATAAAATTAGTATATATTTAAATTAAAAATAATGAAATATAAATATTGTTATTTTATAAAAATTAAATTTAAAAATAAGTATATGTTAAAATTAAAATAATAAATTATTTACATAAAAAAAAGGTAAAAGTAGTTTTTTTTTTTTGAAAAACAAGTAAATAGTTATTATATATTGAAATTAAATTAAGATAAGAATATTAATATTAATGTTAATATTATGGTTTTAGGAATTAAAATATTGTATTAATTTATTTGACCAAATTGAAATGTTGATTTTGAAAAACAAAATATGGAAAAAAAATAAAAGTTGATTTCAAAATGGAAAAAGAAAAAAAATTAAAAAACATTATGGTGGATCGAATCTTTGATGTGGGAGTGCAGCAAAAGTTCTACTTACATACTTTTTCCACTATGCCACAACATTGAATTGGTAGATAATTGAACACGTTTTTATAAGAATAAAACAAAACTTGAGAAACACATTCAAAAAAATCAGAAACGGAACCGGAGAAACTCCATTTGGAAGTTTCCGATTTTGGAGCCAAATATTAGAAACATTTCTAAAAATTTTGGGAACGAAAAACGTAAACAGATACCAAACAAGTTTGTTTCTCAAAAAATGAGAAACAGAAACAAGAAACAAGAAACAGGAACGTTACCAAACGGGCCCTTAATTTTTTTTTTTTGAAATCCTCAACTTAGTTACTTAATAATGGATCATAGTAATCTTGAATTTGACATGCACTATAATTTTCTTTTCTTTTTTTTCTTTTCTAATTTGACAATTTTTAGTTGTCTGAGAGTAGAGTCTATTACATTCCTCTCATTTCTTTAGTAACCTGAGCCTTTCTTTAACGGTTGGGTTCGCCCTGGTCTCAATCTTGTTGGCCCTCCAAACGAAAGATCAAGTAAGGAACCTTTCTTCTTTAGGGCTCTTCTCCCTATCGATCCAGACTTCGTACCTCTTTCTTTCATCTTTAAATTTAAACTTATAACATCTAACGCTCCGTTTGATAACTATTTAATTTCTTGTTTCATCATTTCTACCATGTATACATCTTTTCTTAAGAAAGTGGGAAGACCAATTAACTTTTAAAAACAAAAAAAAAGTAATTTCTCAAAGTTTGTTTTTGTTTTTAAAAGTTGGTTAGTATTCTTCTACTTTCTTAAAAAAAAATGGATAAATGATAAGAATGATGGAGAATATTGTAGAAAAATTGAGAGAGAATAGACTTAAATTTAAAAAACTAAAAACAAGAAACTAAATGATTATCAAACGGGATCTAAATTATTAAATTTCATATTAATAGAATGAACAGTATGTTTCTGCCAACTAACTAATTTATTTATTTATTTATTTTGACAAGCCATCTAATTTAATTTAAACCGTAGACATTGTTTTGTTTAATTTCCTAGCATTTAAAACCAATTAATGCTCAGCTTAGAAAAGAAAAAAAAAACTTGAGAAGCCAACTTAGCAAGCACCTACCACTTTTTTTTTAACTTGAGGAGAGAAATCATGAAAAAAGGTTATAGAAACTTGAGGGACCGAATCTAATAATTCAGGAGACTAAAATTAGACAATTGAAAGTCAAGTGACCAAAATAAAACAAAGTCTATAATCAAGAGACAACGTAATATTTTAACATTTTTTTAATTTACCGTTTTTATTAACACTTTTGATAAAAAAAAATTTTTTATAAAAATATATAATACAATGCTATTAAAAGGGATATTTATTATAGTAATTTCTAAAATTCAAAATCCATAATTGTAATTATCATTTTTAACTCTTAAAAAACGAAAAAAAAAAATGAAATATTTTGAAGTAGAGATTTATTCAATAATTATATAATATTTAAAAATAATTTATTATTGTTTTCATAATTTTAGCTTAAATTTGTTTAAATAATATAGTAATTAGTAACTCATATGTTTAAAAACTAAATTATAGAATTCAGTTTTCATTTATCACTCTCATTTCTTTAAGCTTTTGTACTTCTACTTAGCAATTGCTAATTATAACAATAATTTAACATGAAAATTCAAAGCGTGTTACAACTAACAAGTAACGGTCAACCTTCTAAAAAAAATCAAGGGGGTTGACCAATCGAAAATATTGATGCAAAACATTTGATGATTTTTATGCATTGAAAACAAAGGTAAAATTGGAAAATAAAAAATAAAACAATTAATAATAAATTATAACAATCACGCGTTTAATGAACTGGGATATAATGTTAGGATATAATGTTATGATATAATATTAGAATAGGAGGTTTTTCTCAAAACCAATGGATATTAATCTTATAAATGGTGGGAAGAATTATCACAATTCCAATGTGGAGTTGAATTCAAGTTTTTTATTTTTTTTATTTTTTTTAACAACACACAATTCAAGTAATTAAAATAATATTGATATAGAATTATTCATAAATTAAGAATCTAAAGATAATAATAATAAAATAAATAAAAAAACCTTTCACAAACACAATTAAACGTAGGAATTGTTGAAACATGACCTTAATATTTTCATCAAAATTTAAAGATAAAAGATTTTTAAAAAAACAATGCTAGGTATTTTTTAAACATTTTAAATTTTTGGACATATTTTTTAAACCAAATTTTAAAATTTTTCAAAGTTGAGAAATAATGTTTACACAACTCTATAGTCTATAAGGCATTTTCTATAATTTAGCCTTAAGTATATTTTTAAAGGACTCCCAAATAGTAGTTGGATTATTATACTTTAGTGTGTATTAGATGACAAGGTAATCCATTTAACACGATCACTTAAACTTTAGTGCATAGTATGGATCTCGGATTAATTCATTTAATAGTAATTGGATTATTGTTTTTGTGGGGTTAGAGTCTTTTGTAATACCTCACTTCTGAGGATTTTAAATCTTCAAACTCATGACACTGTTGTTGAACTGAATTACAACTAAACAATGAAACGACTGCGCCACTGACCATTTTAATTATTTATCTGAACTATTAAAACATCTGCATGTATAAATATGCGAAGAATCAATCACGTACAAATTGTCCATGCTTATTATAGTATCCCTATGTTAATTTACTTTTCTACTGTGTAGCTTTGACCGAATGAGAGAGGCTTAATTTATCCCTTGGTTTGCTACATTCTTAGAAAATAGTGTTGAATGTTGTTTTTATTTTATTGAATGATGTCTCATTTTCAGAAAAGAAAAAAAGTAAGTGGATTATAAAGTAATTAAGACATATAGTCTAGAAGGGTACTTGGAAATTCAGAGTTTTCTATTGTCTTGGTCAAATATTAGAGTGATAATATATATATATATAATTTGGAAAAATGTCTAAACTCATCTCATTTTTTATGAAAAGAAAAATCAAAGTTGAAAGTTGAAAGAGTAGTGGAAAAATATAGGAACATAAAAAATTGGAAAGAAAGCCAAACAAGAGACAGAGATTGTATGTTGGATTTAAAAACGTGTTTACGTAATGGTTGATTTTTTAAGAGCTCATATTAAATGACTGGGAAGAAAAGAAAAAAAAAATAATAATATGTAATTATAGCTAAATTTAATAATTTAAACAACAATATAAAAGCATTTAAAAACATTAAAAAATGTTTTATTAAAAGCAAAAAAATATAATATAATATAATATGTTTAGTGGTGAAAAGGTTGACGGTGAATTTCTGAATGAGAGAATAACGAAGACCAAATTTTTGGACTTCAACTACTGATTATGGAGAAAATTATGAAGAAAACAAAGAAACGGTCTAAGAAACATTTTTTTATTATTATTATTATTATTATTAAAAAAGAGTAAATTTTAGTATCATATTTTAATTAATTTTTTAAAAATATTTCATACATAACAAAATATTTCCATTGTTCTTTCAATCTTATTGAAGTAACAATTTTATTTGATTAAAGTCATGAATTTAATTAAACTCATATATTTAAGGGGAATTTGCATGTATATTACATAAAAAAATTGAGTAAATAGCAACTTTTTGAAAATATTTGTAAATCTATCAAAATCAGATTAATAGACTCCATCAATAGTGTCTGATAGACTCAATCAATAGTGACTGATAGACTACTCCATCAATAATGTACTCCATCAATAATATCTGATAGACTCCATCAATAATGTCTGATAGAATCTATCAAAAAAAAGTTGCTATATTTGCAATATTTTTAAAAAGTTGCTATAATTCTAATGCAGACTAGTAAATTTGTCATACAGCGCAAATTCCCTATATTTAACTTGATTGACTCAGTTTTTGCTATTTTTAATTTGTTTTTGTCGTTTATAGATTTTTTTTGTTATCATGAAAAATCAGTTTTTCTTGTGTGTACTAATTATTAATATTTTTTTTGAAAAAATTAACTAATTATTATTTTTTATTTTTTAAAATTGATGTTTCGATTACAACTGCAAACACTTATTTCAACTCCATTTTGAGATTTACTTCAACCAACTGCAATTTTGACTTTATTTTCTTCATATTTATTTTTATTTTCCTTCTCAACTTTGCAACTAAATTATGTAGGAAAGTAATTGTTATTGAGCTCAATAGATATCAAAATAGTTTGTATGGAGATAAGATGGGAACAATGACATTTTAATCGTAAATATACACTCTCACGTTATTGTTTTTATTGACACTTTATTTGTTTTTATTTTTAGATTTGTCGGCACTTTATATTAATGTTTAGCTCAACCATAGAATTAATTATATAATTTCATATGATAAAAAAAAATCAAATATCAAATCGATGTAGAATTGAATCTTTCTCTTTTCTTTGTTATATTCACATGAATGTGAATTTATTATGTTGATTCGACCAGAACTTCAAAGTCAAGACACAAACCTACCAACATTATTTTATTGATTAATACATTTAACTAAATTAGTTCAACCTATAAGCCACTATTTTTTAACCTTAGCTTTTTTAGTAAAAAAAAAAAAAAAACTAATTGGTTACACTTACATTGACATTGAAAAACACCCTAGTCGAAAACGAAAGAGGAATCGAAAAATCATAGAACCCCCCACTCGAAAACGACAGAGATATCAACAAGCCACTGAGAAGAAAAGGGAGTCGGAACCGAGAGAGACGAAAAAAGGAGAAAAGAGAAATGAATTGCCACGGTTACTCGGATATGAAGAAAATAAATGTGAAGGAAATAAAGAGGGTCACCAGACAAGGATTAGGGGGGAGAAAGTTAATACGTATTAATTTTCTCCCCCACCAAACACGCCATTTGTCTTCACCAAAAACTAAAAAAAGTCACTCCAACAAAATTCTAAATTGAAAGAGTTAGGTGACGATTTCATTGTTTTAGGTAATTTAATCCAACTCTATAATTGTGACAATTCTAATATACCTGATTTGTAATCTTCTTCCCCAACTTCTACTATAAATAGTGTATCAAAAAAAAAAAAAAAAAACTCCTACTATAAATATATGTGTATATCGTGGTACTGCTATAACTTTTTACAAAAAAATATTTCATCAATCATAAATAATAAAATATCATTTATTAATTTAAAATACAACTTTTAATTTGCGGCACTCAAAATATTTATAATAATCCAGTTCTATTGCCAAATCAACAATTAGAACTAAGACCAAGTAGACCCCCAATTATTATTTATTTATTGATTCATTAATTCAATAAACAGCCACCTGTTAAACAACAAAAACCCAGAGTCTCAGATTCTCCGATCAGAGCTCCCAAAATGGCCGCCGCTAAACTCGCCGTCGCCGCCGCCGTCCTCCTAACCTTCTCCTTCTTTCACCAAACCGAATCGCAATTCCTCTGCGAAGCCTCCTCCTGCCGCAGAGATTCCCCGCCGGCCGTTCGATTTCCGTTCCGATTGAAGAACGTAATGGATTCTCGATGCGGATTCCAGCCGGAATTCGACCTGTTCTGCAACGATCGGCGGCAGACGATTCTGAATCTGCCGAACGCCGGCGAGGTCAGGGTGAAGTTCATCGATTACAAGGCTCAGAGACTATGGATCGACGATCCGGATCAATGCTTTGCGAAACGTGTCGTGATCGGTTCGTTGGATCTACAAAACTCGCCGTTCAGTTCGTACTTCAGATCTGAATCTTATACTGTTTTGAATTGCTCGTATTCTGTGGAGTCGTTGCCGCTTGATCGCGTTCGGAAGATTGAATGTATGAGCGGCGGGAATTACTCTGTAATTGCTGCGCCGAACAGAGATCTCGCCGTCGTTAACAGCTACCTGCCGTCGCCGTGTGAGGTAAGAATTGGAACGCGTTTCGTGTTTGGATTCGAAATCATACTTTTCTCATGAATTAATTACAAATGTAAAAATGATTTTCAAACTACAAAAATGCATGAATTTCAATCATTTTTCAGTTGATATTCTTCCATTATTTTGTAGTTAATAGTCTACCATAATTTTGTTCCTAAATTCAATTAGTCCACTAGCTTGATTTCAAAAAATCAAATTAAACGAACATATATCTACTATACCTATAATATTTTACCAAATGATTGGGTGACGCGATGGTTTTATTGGTTGGTACACCAAGTTACATCCCGAAAATTGGTATTTGTCCTCTTTCCTCTTTGATATATTCTAAAAAAAAACTATACCAATAATATTGTAATGTAAAAATAAAAAATAAAAAGAAACTGAAATAACACTTTCTTAAAAAATAATTATGTAAGACCTTGCATTATGAGGCTAAATCATTTTTTCAGTTGATATTCTTGATTATTTTGTAATGGATAGTCTACCATTATTTTGTTCATAAATTCAATTAGTTCACTAGCTTAATTTGGAAAAATTAAATTAAAATAAAATAATTTAAATCGTTGTTTTGGTCGTAAACTAGTTGAATATTAAATTCCTCTACCAATATTCATTACCAATATTATAAGAAGATATACGATGTTAATCATCAATATCAATGACTATCTTTATTCATTTTTTTTAATGTATTTATAATTATTTTGTAGATTTGACTACATGATTGATTTTCGTGTTTGTGATTTTAGGTTATTGCGAGGAGGAAACTTCCGGTGGCGCCCGGGAGGGAGATTGAAGAAGGAATGGTGTTGAAATGGAGCGGTCCGGACTGCGGAGATTGCGAAGCGCGCGGTGGAGATTGTGGATTCAAAAATAATTCGAGTTCTGCTGAAATTCAATGTTTCAATCTTCCGAAAAGCGGTATGTATGATTTGATTGTTTTTTCTTCTTCTCTGTTTTGAGTTTTCCGGTGACCGGAATATTCATCGACGGCGGAGATGGGGAGTTGGAAGGTTAGTAAATTGTGGAAGAAGTCAACTAAAAAGAGTGCGAAGGCTGGTGGTTGAGGAGAGATGAGGAAGCTTTTGTTTTGTCCACTCTCCACAAATTTTAACACTTTTTATTTATTTTTTAAAAACAAATTAGAAGTCAACAATAACGATAATTATAGTAGTTTTTTTTTTTTTTTTTTTTTTTTTTTTTTTTTTTTTTTTTTTTTTTGTTAAAAACTAAAATTAATGGGTTTTCTTCTCTATAATATAATTTTGAAATATGGATGATAGTTTATTTATTTTCTTTTTAAGTTTAATAATTGGGGAGGAAGAGTTTACACTTAAAATTTAGGGGAGTTTGTTTATCGAATTTAAAGAGGATTTAGTTTAACGAGTTATATTAAAATATTATTTCAAGTAATGAAAAGTTGAGAATTATAATCAAAAACTCTTTTTAATATAGCTTTTGTGTAAAAGAGTTAAAGTCAAAATCTTGTTTGGATATATGTTCGAAATAAATAATTATTTTGAGTAGTTAAAAGAGTATTGATTAAAAATGAGTTATTTTGATTAATTTGAAATAAATGGTTAAAAATGATTGAGTAGTTATAAATGAATAATTAGAAATGATTAATTAGAAATTAGAGTTATTTTTAAAAGTAAAAAAGATAATAAGTTATAAAAACTCATTTGGATGTGATTTTTTAAGAGAAGTGATAAAATCCTCTTTAAATATGACAAACAAATAATATATATATATATATATATATATATATATATATAACCATTGATGTTTGACATTTTTACAATTTTTTGTAGGAAACATTTGTGAATCTTTAGTCGAAACATTTGTGACATAAAAATATAAATAAAATATATATAACAGGAAAATTAAATTTATGAGTTAAAAGTAGTATTTATAAATATAATTTTAAAAATTAAAATAAAATACCAAACGATTACGAAACAAGATTACATGTCTTTTTTTACTTGGATAATACATCCTACATATACTCATAAAAATCAAACTAAAATTTAGAAACAAAAAAAAGTAGTTAACTTATTTTTATTTTTAAAATTTAATTAACATTCACACACTTTTTTGAGAGAATATGTATATATGATAGAAAAGATTAAACATGTTGTATGAAGTTTAAATAAAAATAAGCTTAAATTTTAAAAATTAAAAATCAAATAAGTGTTAAACGGAGCATAACTTTTCAAAGTATAAGTCGAAAATAATAAAACCCACACAAAGTTATCACATTGTTGCACTAAGTTCTAAAGTATTAAAAAAAACAGAGTGTTGACGTGAAGTTTTTAGACCATTTATTCAATAAATTTGTTTGACCAATAATTTGATAATTAAATTATAATTTATGATTTGTCAGGGCTTTCAAGGGGTGCAAAATACGGCTTGATCATAGGCGTGGCAATTCCTGGGCTCCTCTTTCTAATTGGGCTGGGCTGTTACGTCTGCGGCAAATTCAAGGCCTTAATTCGGCCCAATCGTCCAACAACGATTCTCTCCTTTTCAATGGGCCACCAGCCCACTTCCTCCGTAGCAGGCCTCGATGGGCCGACAATCGAATCGTATCCCAAGACGCTATTGGGCGAGAGTCGACGACTACCGAAGCCCAACGACACCACGTGCGCAATTTGCTTGTCGGAATATCAGTCGAAGGAGACAATCAGGACCATACCCGATTGTCATCACTTTTTCCATGCCAGTTGTATTGACGAGTGGCTTAAATTAAATGCCACGTGTCCCGTGTGTCGAAACTCGCCCGACGATTCCTCTGTTGATTCCACGCCTTCTCGATCGATGTCCGTGTCGGTGTCTCCGGAGTCGGTTGTGTCGTTGCCACCTCATGACTAATGAAGCTTGAAGTATGATTGATTGTTGCATTGTGTTGCATTTTGTGTATATATAGATGGATGGATGTTTGTGTTTTTGATCTAAGCATGATTTTGACAAGGATGTATTTCTCTTTGAATGTGGTTATTTAAACAATTTTGTGAGATAGGACCTTGCAATAAAATGATTAATGAGATTCAACCATGATAGAGTAACTTATTGAACGTTGTTATAAGTAAATTAGAGGTAATATATTCAATTCATAATGATCACTAAATTCCTACATATACTAAGCATGATATTGAACTGTTCATTTTTCACGTGGATATTTGTCTCAATAGTACATTTGTCTATAATTTAGTTCGGACCAAGTGTTCTATCGAACCAGGGACCAAACGGCAAACAGAACCTTTGATTTTGTAAGGTTATGAATCGGAAAAATCTAAAGATTTTAGTTTTGGGTTTAGAACCGAACCGAGCTCCTTCAATTTATAGCTCAATTTAGTTAAAATCGATTTTTTTGACCTATATGTTAATGAGTTCAAGAACCTAAGAATTTTTTTTACCTAAAATAGCTGCTCATGTTAGCACATGTTAATTAGTTCAAAAACCTAAAATGAGTATTTTTTTTTTAATTTTTTTTTGTGCATCTAGTCCGGGGTGATTGATCTCAATCGTCTTCACTCATCTCATATTGACGATATTGAAAAACATCCTCTATTTTCTCCAAGAATTTGAGATACGTGGTTTTAATATGTTAAATTGTTAGGCCGTCTGTACATATTCGTCGTCAAAAAAATGGCAAATTAAGTGGTCATTATTTATCATTAGAGTTCATCGGGTTTTAGTTTATAAAATTTCTATAAAAATGTTTTGAAATCTAGTATGATATTTTCCACTTCGAGCATAGCCCTCGTGCTTTGTTTTTTAGAATATATCAAAAGAACTCATACCAATAAAGATCGTGGTCATCTCATTTGTGATTTTTCTATTGGTTGGCAATACCAACATCTTTCCCTCGACCAAAGTACCACGAGCCTACCCTAGGTGTAATGCCATCTAACTGAATTATAGTTGAGCTCAACACTTCCGCTATAAAGGCTCAACTATGGAATTAATTTATAACTAGACTTACTAAGTATAGTTGATTTTTGGGGAGTTTTTGTTCAGCGGACTATGAGAAGGAGCATAACTTTTATACCCGTTAGGGAACAACTACCCGACCTGGGGTCCTCCACATTGGTAAGGCTTTGTTTTTTAGTATCTTCCAAAATGTCTCGTACCAATAAAGGTAAGTTGTGGTTATCTTATTTATATCCATGATTTTTTCCCTCTTTTTCTCATATAAGACAATTAGTTGCAATACCAATAAAAAGAAATCACAAATAGACTAAATCTTCACAAAACCTCACGACCACAAATCAAAAAGAAAAAGAAAAGAAAAGAAAAGATGTCGAGATAGAAAGTTAGAAAATAATGGCATAGACATATTTTCTGGCGCTGAAGTAAGTGTTTTGACTGTTTGAACTTTGGGGAGAAAAGATAATTGGAATTTGATAATTTAGGCCCGTTTGATAAATATTTGGTTTTTTATTTTTAAAATTTAAACTTATTTATACTCAAATTTTCTACAATATATTCCATCTTTTCCTAAAAAAAGTATGCGAATACTAACAAAATTTCAAAAACAAAAAATAAGCTTTTGGACGCTATTATTTTTTATTTTCAAATTTTGATTTTGTTTCTTAAATATAGATAAGATGTAGATGTTTAAATAAGAAAGAATTTATAATAAAATAGTTGTCGTCACGCTTAAATTTTAAAAACAACAAATTTAAAATAAAATCATTCTCAAACGAAGTCTTAGGCTTACCAACCCACAAAAGCTCTTTGAAATTTTTTTCCCTTGCATTTTGTTTCAACCTAATACGCAAGCTCACATTTTGTTTGTGTTTTTCCAGACAGTTATACACACCAATTACGATTACAGTTTTTTTTTTTAAACAAAATATATATAATAAATGAAGTTGGGAGTCACGTGGTGTGAAAAGTTAGAAAGAGAAAAATATGGGTAATAAATAAACCAAAAAAATGAATATTTGTTTTGGCATTACACTAACAAAATTGCCATATAAAGTTTGTTCGTAAATTGGAGACATTATTAATCATAAAGTTGTTGGAAAATGGAAAGAATATTCTAAGCCTTTTAGCTCCACAAGACGACAAAAAGGAGAATTCTAGAAGACTGAGTCACAATTAATATCTGTAGCATTTTTGTTTTGGTTTCCATTTCCGTCCTCCTCCTCCTTTCTCCGCTTCCGTCGTCACGATCGCCGGCGAGCTCACTCTCCGGTAACTACTTTATCGTTCTTCCATTTCCAGTTCCTGTTCATCTTCTTAACCACTCACTAATTTCACCATTTGTGTTCGCTATTCTCGGTGTGTGTTTCAAACTTCGAAGCAGATTTTACCTAACTCGAATCCCTAATATTTGTGACTGCCGGATTAATTTAAGCACGGTCTCTCGACTAATGTTACAGAACATATTGAACGAGGATGGTTTTGTTTTTTACTTTCATTGTTTACCTTCTGTTTACTACCTACAACATTGTTTACTACCTGCATTGTAGTGTAGACGGGTACATTCGAATGCCTCATAGAATAAGATCTTTTGGATGTAATAAGATATTGGTCTCTGATTCTTGTCCATAGGTTTGATAAATTTTTGAACTCGCTCGAGAAATAGTCTAGCAAGATTTAAGAAGAGAATCATGTTGTTATTTATTATTGTTATTTCATTTGGGGTTGCAATAAACATGTAGATTTGAGATGTAGACTTTATTCAATTAGCTGGAAGTACTCGAAAAAGAAAGAAAGGTTGCTCTATATATGAGTGAACAGTTGATGTTGATGGATGTTATTTAAAATTAAATGGACAAAAGAGTTCCATGGAAAGGAAGAATCAATTAATTTAAGCATGCAGGGTTACATATGATGTCTATTCTTATCATGTCATATTGTCTTGGATGTCTCTTAATATGGCTTTTGAAAAAATAACCATCCTCGAGTGGCTTCGTGATTAAGAGAGTCTTGGGGAATTAAGAGATGATGAGTTTGATTCATGGTGACCACGTACCTTGGAATTAATTTCTTAGAGGTTTTCTTGATGTGTAAATGTTGTAGGGTTCGGCGCTATATCCCGTGACATTAGTCGAGGTGAAGACGGTTATCAAAAAAATATGTCGCTTTAAAATACTTTTTTTTATATGCTTACATGTTTCTTTTTGTTAGACAGAATCAATGGCTTTCAGGCGCAGTCTTTGCATAAGAGCAAATCTTATAGCTCGGCAGTGTCATCCATCGATTAGTATTTTTGGTTATACCGATGATCGTAAAAATCGACATGTGGATGAGGATTCAGTTTCCCACGAAAGAATCAGTAATTTCTTGCAGAAGAGATCATTTGGAACTGGGTTTAATGTATCATCCAGGTCTAATTTCTTTGCTCATGGTAGAAGATATCCAAACACGTTCCTCTCGGCCGGTTCCTTTTTCAGCCGCTACATGTCGAGTACTATCGATGAAGGGTTTGAAAATGTTGAATTCATGAGTGATGCTGCACAAGTTATCACAGATACAACAGTTCAATCAGCAGCATCTCAGGCTGCTGTTGCTAATGAAGTAGCCATTGCTGCTGCTGATTCTTTTCTCCCAGCTGTCAAGGCTTTGATGTACTTCATAGATGGTGTTCATTCTTTTACTGGGTTAAATTGGTGAGAATCCCCATTTTTTCACTCTTGGATTTCTTTATCACATATTGTGTCATAACAAACAGCTCATTGATGATCTAACTTTGTGATCCATCAGGTGGGCTTGCATTGTATTATCAACCATACTGATTCATGGTGCAACATTTCCTCTTGCAATAAATCAACTCAAATCAACCGAAGAAATTAATGTATGCCAATTTTTGATGCACTTTATTTTCACATTTACTTCAACTTCAACTTCAAGATGCAAATTCTTACACTTTGCTCTTGTTCAAGGGATTTTTTAGAGCTTTCCATCCAATGACTTGGTCCTAGAGGCTAGAACCACTGACATAACTCTTTCAAGGTCTCGAGTTCGAGATTCACCATTGATATTACTCCTTCGATGTCTTCGGTGCCTGGCCTTGGGATAGACATGGTTATCCTTATTTAAAAAAAAAAAAAAGACTTAGGCCCTAGAACCTTAGAACAATATTTAATAATTGATATGATGGATCATGGAAGGGAGTAAACTCAATTTAACTTTATCCGTACACAACCAAATACTTGGGTGATGCTATTTGTATTTATCTATTTTGGAATATTCACAACTTTTAATTGGGTATTGGTGCCCTTGATTAAAGACTTAATTAACTCTCTTTTTTCGTGTAGTTGTTATTGTCAAGTCCTCACTTGAAAGAAATTTTGAAGGAAATGGCCAAACAGGTATTGTGTCCGGTTCTTGTATTTATATGCTGCCAGCATCAGCTTCTAGTTCATTTATTATATCACAATTTTTCTTTATTGTAAAGGCAGTTGTATTCCATGCATCACTTTGGTCACTCTTTGAAGAACTATAATTGAGTTATATATTCCCCCCCCCCCCATTTTTTCTCCTCAGCCAAGGGATCCCAGGGCTGTTGCTGAGGGTCTACAAAAAATAGAAAAACTTCTTGAAGAGTAAGCTCTCGTTTTCATATTCGTATTTTCCTCGGGCGATGTTTGCAGGAGATTGTTTTTCTGTAGCAACCTTCAGCAAATCAGCGAGTTTTTTTTTAAAACCTCTCTGGATGTTTCGAAGTACTCTTATTTATTATCTTTAGTTTAATGACTTTGACCTTGCAGGTTTGGTGTGAGCCCATTTACCCCATTGAAAGGACTTTTTATTCAGATTGCCGTCTTCATCAGTTTTTTCCTTGCGGTAATGTATTGCCTTACTTATAAATGAGAAATGATGGGTCTAGACCTTAGGACGGGTGCGGGTTCTCTGGACATGTAGTGGGGTGAAACTCGAAGAAAAAAAAAGGAAATGTTCTGCTTATTACTTGTATTTTTCTCAATTACAATTTCCTTTGTCAGGTCACAAAGATGGCAGAGAAAATGCCTTCATTTGAAAACGGTGGAGCATTGTGGTTTGTTGATCTCTCGACTCCAGATACAATGTATATTTTTCCAGTTATAACAGCTCTGACATTCACATTCCGGATCAGCCCACGCTCGATGAGGGGTCTTCTATTTGCTTTGTCTCCCTTGACCTTTCCTTTTCCAAAGGTATTTTATGTTTTTCTTTTTGTTGCATTCTACATGCATTTTATGGGAAAATTGCTTTTGTTTGTTTGCTTCTGTGAATGCAAGCACTGAACATCAAACAGTCCTTGCTTCATGTTACATAGGTCTATCAAAACAAGTACATGGGAGGCTAATATAGGAAAAGAATAAAGGAGATGAACTATGTATGAGAGTAATTTGTATTCTTTTCTTATTCCTTCAAGTGAAAGTAACATATATATTTATATTAGAGAGTTGAAAACTAACCTCCCTAGAATGTAAACTAACCTTTCTAATAATAGAATTTAGACTAACTTAATTAAGTTAGGGAAATAAAAGAAGAAATAGAAGGGGTAGACTTTAATTAGCTTGACTTTCTACCGGAGATAATACTAATTTTCAAGTGAGAAGCCTCCAGTTGGTGACAAAAAAAAAAAAACGTGATGACGATGTCACCAAAAATAGTTGGATAAACCCGCAGTCCCTAATGTGCAAATTTCAACATAGCTATGCCCTATGCTCTTGTGTAATTGATGAAAATCCATATCTCGTGCATGATGGAAAAACAAATCAAGACCGCCCATGCTCGATGAATGTGATACCATGCAAAAGTTATCGGTAAAAGCTTGATCCTTATAACGAGTTAGATAAGATTGTGAGCATCATAAGATGCCCTTGAAAATGAAGTCGCTCGAGGTATATGCCAAATGAGATGAGTTTCTGAGCTCGGTCAAGCAGAAGGATGTTGTTATGAAAATGACAATCAATAATCGATTCGAAAACGTAAAACATATAAATGCGATAATGAGAAAGAAGAGAAGAACTTTAGAAAACACACGGATTTACGTGGTTCACTAACGTTGTGTTAGCTAGTGTTAATAATATGTGAATAAAAAACAAGATGGGCCAGACCCATTATTTTTCTTACCCTACAGCCGTGTAGGCTTAAGTTAAATAAAAAAGAAATTGCAATTGCAATTTGATGTGCGCCGTGAGTCAGAGAGAAGGAGCAGCCGTGAGTGAGAAAAAGAAAAAAGGAAACAGTTTTGGTCCTAGATGTGTCCGAGATGTGTTCGAGGTGTGTCCGAGATGTGTCCCAAGTGTGTCTAATTATTAAAAATACTGAAGAATAAGAACACGTAAAATGGTATGTCGGACACGTGTCTGAGAAGTGTTTGAAAGAATGTGTGTGACTGTGTCGAATACGTGTTCGACATAGATTCTTTCCCTCTGTTGAGATGTCCGTGCTTCCTAGCTCCCAACTAATAATGAGTCTCGGGTGTGGATTCACAAAAACAAAATAAGAGAGGAGATGAAGCTGGAAATTCACCTGAGTGCAAGGGTGTCTGAATTTAAAGAATAAAATAGACGAGTAAAATAGCTTCTCTGAACGTATCCATATCAACCACGTGTTTGGGATGGATATTCAACTTTGTTACTGTCTTTTGTGTTTGCACTTTCTTGAGTAGTCATGTTAATAACCATGCAAAGTGCTTAGTTGCAGTTATCCTGCATTATTGGTTCTTTTGCTTCACATTTTGATTTCTGAAGTTGTAAGTTTGTTCAAGATAAACTGTGATAAGATCTTGATGGTGTAAGTAACTAACATCACATGTACTCTTTTTTTTTTTGTGTTACAACAATTGGGGTGGGGGATTTCGAACCTGTGACCTCTTGGTCATCGGGTGTATCACATGTACTCATTTAGTTGCATGCATTTGGTAGGACGAGACTAGGGATCTTATATCATAGAGGTAGAATAAATGATAAAGTCTCTAACATTTATGAAAAGTCACTTAATACTGCATCACATGTTGGGAAAAACCTTCCCTAATTGACGCAGGAATAAGCAAAAATATATGAGAAATTAAAGGAAATAACAAAATAGA
>JBBMEF010023406.1:7496-17682 GCA_037832685.1 Sicyos baderoa | reverse complement strand
AAGGTATACTTGCCTTTGCAAATCGCTGCAAAACATTTATAAAATTCGCTTTTTGCGAACACACCTTAGCGCGGTCAGGTATATAAGGAACATACTAGGTTATAAATGGAAAGAATATTATAATCTTGCCCTTGATAAGATAAGGAGTAAATTATGGATTTATAAGGAATGTTAAAAAATTTATTGGTATGAAGTCTTTTTTATAAAACTGTCAATTTCAAAAAAAAAATCATAAACTTTATATTTAAAGCAGACAATAACATTAACAATATAGAGATTAATCGAAAGTTAGTCATTCCTTAACAAGATACATGGATTTTATTTCAATAGTTTGTTTTTCTAAATCTGGCCTCTTCTAATTTGTGGTAAGATATGCCAAAAGTATATTAAGATACAAAATGGGGGTGGGAAGAAAGCTCTCTAATTTAGAACTTAGGAAGAAATGTCATTCTGAAAACAAGATTTTATTTATTATAATTAAGTTCAGTTTGGTATGCTGTTAGGCAGTGTTTGACAAAGGTTCTCTATTTTAGGATTTTTTTTTTTTTTTTTTGAGAAATTGTTTTAGGAATTTCCCAAATATTCAAGTGATGTTTTTGGAGAAATGAAAGTAATTTGTGCGAAAACCAGAATTTTTTTTATTTTAATTAAATAAATGGTTATTAAATAGGATCTTAACTTTTAAACTTGTTTTCCCATAGATCCATGCATAATCTTTGAAAAAGTCTTAACTTTTCACAATAAAATTTGAGTCTAGTAGGTAAGTCTCTTGATTAAAATAAGTGTGATAAATTTTTATTTTTTTATTTTTTTGAAACAAGTGTGATAAATTCTAAAGCACTTCCAATTTTGTGTTTTATATGTCCCTAGTGCATACTAGCTGCAAGACTTTGGGAGGATATATATTGTGGCAACTTGGTGTTCTAAATCTTGTCTCTTTAAAGCCTATGATTAATTATGGTTCCACAGTTCTCAATTGAAGATTTAGGTTGTATTGTATTTGTATGTTCCTCTTATATATACTTTTTCTTCATCGTAAATGAATTTAGTATTATTCTACAAAATAAAAAGTCTTTGAAACAGAAAAATTAAATTGGTTTATAATCGACCAATCAAGTCAATACGCAAGTTTATTCATGATATTACTAATCACATAAATGTTCAAACTTTAATTTTAAACTTTCAATTTTGTGTTTAACAAAGTTAGTCAAATTCCATAATATCAAATAAATTAAAGGGTCTATTATATACTAAATAAAAAATTCAATAATTATCTATTTCATAGTTTTTTTAAACCCAATAAAAAGTTATCAATAATATTAAATTATACTACAAGCAAATATGCTTAAATTAAAATAGGTGTTTAGCAACTATCCATAGTTTCAAATCTCCCTCTCATTTCAACCTAACATGAACATACGATTTAATAACTAAAATATTTCTCAAATCTCTCTATATATATCACCAAATATTATCTCAAATTTTAGTTTTTCTTTTTAAATCTCATTTACTCTTCTTTTTTTATTTGTGACGCTTAGAGACGGTCGCTATAAATTAAACTCATTATTTTTTAATTATTTTAAATTTTCTTAACCACTAAATTATTTTGATGATGATAAAAAAGCTTCTTTACACCTTAGATAATGTTAAGTAGAATCAGCTAATGAATTAATTAAAGCAAACATTGGAAATCGTATAAAATATTACAAAAGAAATAATACATACAAATACAATAACAAACTGGGAGATAAATTGTCCAATAAGAAATATGACGTCGTCTTATCTATGCAAATAAAATAAGAATCAAATGAGAGATCTAGAAGACAAGACAATGTTTAGAAACAAAGACACACACATGTGTGAATAAAATGGGTAGAATTTTCGTTAAGGTTGGTGTCCGAATGTCAAAAAAACAATTGAAATAGGTGTAATTGGGATAATAATATAAAAATAAGAGTACAATAATGAAATGGAAAGGAAAATGAGATAAGAAAATAAGTTAGACAAAAGAAAAAAGTTTCAAATTATGGTATCAATAATGGGAGTGGCTTTTTGGTTAGCTAACAAAATAAATAAATAAATTGCATGAAAGACATGGTCTAAATTATATTATAGTTTATGTGCATATGAAAAAGAGGAGAGAAAAAATAAATAAATATATTTATGGGCAATAACCAATAGACAAAAATGTGACACATCATCTTGACAAAGATGCAGTGTCTGTGTTTCGAATTGGTAGCGCACAAGAAAACGAGGCAGCCACTGTCAAATCAATTGCGTCACCTTATTGGACTGTTTTCTTCTTGTCTTCTAGGAACCCCATAATTTCCATTATCACTTAAATAATTCATTAATCTTTCTTTATTTCATTTCTTTTCTTTTCTTAATAATATCACTCATAACCCCATAATTTCCATTATCACTTAAATAATTCATTAATCCTTCTTTTTGCATTACGTTTTAAGGGGGTGTTTAGGTCACCAAGAATAAGAGAAAAAATGAGAATGAAGATGATCTTCGTGTTTGGGCCACCGAAAATCATTATCTCCATAATTAGGTTTTTCAAGAATCATTTTTTTATTCTCCCCCTAACTTCTTTTTATTCTTTCTCCAACAACTTTGCAATATATCACATCACTATTTTGTACTCACATCATATTCAATATTTTATATTTCTCCTAATCATTATATTATCTCAAACTCAAATAATCATTCTCCTCATAACTATTACCTTCACCCCAAACACAAATAATCATTCCCTCCTTAATCATTCCCCTTCCTATTCTCCTCCTTATTACCAGTCCCCATTTAATCATTATCATTTCTCTTGCCCCAAACACCCCCTAAGAGATTTAATGGTGTTCGAGAATTATTCACTTATGTTTCGACCATCAACAAGTTGACTCGGCCTCCAAACGCTTTTACAATTTTCTAACCATATTTGACTTTATATTTATCAAAAATGTTTCCCACTAATTCCTTATCAAAGATTCACTAGTTTCTTAACTTACTCCCTAATTAATTTCTTAATTATCTAACCGCTAATTCCTCAATTAACAATTATTTCAAATACATAAGAATTATATTCAACTTTATTCAACAAAACTCCTCCATAAACTTAAATGTTTGTGCCATCCGTCATGCAAATCATTTTCTTGAATTTCTCGAACAACACTTTCGGCAACGACTTTGTGAAAATATCTGCAACTTGATCTTGACTTGATACATGCTTCAATTTCATGCTTCCTTCCTTCACATGATCTCGAATAAAATGAAAATGAACATCAATATGTTTGTTTCTTTCATGATTCATTGGATTCTTTGCTAACTCAATTATTGATTTGTTGTCTACTTGTATCATTGTTACGCCAGATTTTTTTAGCTTCATCTTGCTCAACAAACTTCTCAGCCATATCGCATGACAAGCCCACCAAGAAACTGTAACATATTCAACTTCTCATGTTGAAAGTGTCACGATCGGTTGTTTCTTTGACATCCAAGTGAATGTTGTATTGCCCATAAAAAAATATGTTTCCCGAAGTGCGATCGTTTATGTCTCTGCACCAATCGTTGTCGGAGTAACCTACTAACTTAATCTTCCACTTTCGAATAAAACATCCTAAGTGACACTGTTTCTTGGATGTATCGCAAAATTCACTTCAATGCTTTACAATGATTATAAACTGGCTCCTCCATGGCCAACACTTAATGCGATGTCTGACTTTGTGCATGTGACATAGCGAAGGCTTCCCACCAAACTTCGATATTTTCTTACATTTACACGTTCTTCTCCATTGTACTTCGAGAGTTTCGTACCTAGTTCCATTAGTATTGAAACCGGGTTGCAATTATCCATCTTGAATTTTTTTGCATATTGCTTTTGCGATACAAATATGCATGTTTCTTCTTGTTTAACCTTCAAACCGAGGAAGAACTTCAGCAAACCAAAATCTGACATCTCAAACTCTCGCATTACTGTTGCCCATAAAAATAAAATCATCCACATAAAAGAGTAACAATTATCGCATTCCCTTCACTCTGCTTTGTGTAAAGGGCATGCTCGTAAGGACACTGTTTATTATCCATTCTCCTTGAAATAAATATCAATGCGAGTATTTCACGCTCGTGTTGCGTGCTTCAACCCGTAAAGCGCTTTCTTCAACTTTAGTACTTTCTTCTCTTCTTCAATTTCACATATTCGGGCGGTTGCTCAATATACACTTCTTCTTCAAGCACACCGTTCAAGGATGTTGTCTTGACATCCATCTGATAAATTGACCATATGAATTGAGCTGCTTGGGAAATAAGCAATTGGATTGTCCTCATTCTCGCTTTTGGAGTAAATACTTTATCATAGTCAAATATTTCCTCTTTCTGCTTGTATCACTTCGCAACAAGTCTCGTTTTGTACCTCTTTATCTTCCCTTTAGCATTCATTTTCTTCTTGAATACTCACTTCACACCAATCAGCTTACTTGCATTCGACAATTTTGTCAGCTTCCAAGTATCATTGTGCTTTATCGTATTAATCTCCTCATCCATGGCGGGTTGCCACTTCTTATCTTGCACTACTTCTTCAAAGCTAATACTTTCCGCATCTGCCAAAAGATATAAAAGATGTACCTCATTTGCCGCATCATACAAATCTTACAAACTCCGCATTCTAGGTTGTTGTAGTTCATCTTCATCATGGTAGTTTCAACATTGGTTGGTATACTTATTGATGCAACGACTAGTAATCCTTCAACTTTGATGCTGACTTCCATCGAATTGTTCAGTCCTTCTCGCTTTCTTCATTTACTTGCACATCACGACTCACCATCACCGTTTTGCTAATTGGGTCAAGTAGCTTGTACCGTTTTGTTTTCTCATCATACCCAATGAACACATACTTCTTGTTCTTGTCTTCAAGTTGCGTTCTTTGCTGATCAGATACGTGTGCATAAAAAGCACTACCAAACACTCTCAAATGCAACACTGTCGGCTTATGTCCACTCCATGCCTCTTACAATGTCTGATCTCCTAACTTTGCATGTGGACAACGATTATGCACATAAAATCGCGTACTCCATTGCTTCTGCCCAAAATTCCTTTGGCATACTTTTGCTTTTCAGCATTACTCGAATCATATCAAGAATGGTTCTGTTTTTCTTCTCGGTCACACCATTCTATTGAAGAGTGTGTGGTGCAGTTAGAAATCGCCTTGTGCCTTACTCTTCACAATACTTCATAAAAATTGTCGAAGTGTATTTGCCACCTCTATCAGATCGCACAGCTTTGATCTGTCTACTAGTTTTCTTCTCCACCTTCACTTTAAAAATGTCTCTGATTTTTCTTTCAAAAAAGTAAACCCAAGTTTTCCATGAGAAATAATCATCAATAAAGAAAATGAAATACCTTTTATCACTGAAACATCCGAGGTAATTGCCCCACATATATATGTATGAATCATCTCGAGTAGTTGCTTCGCTTGATATTTCACTTTCTTCTAAAACGAGGTTTTCGCATGCTTGATGAGCACGCTGATAGAGCTAAATATTAGGACTATTTAAGCATTTATCAACTCGCATTTTGTCCTATAAAAGAACTGAATGATTCCAAATGCGAACCATAACATGCGATTTTACATTAATTCCCATGAAACTGCAAAATATTCTCGCATCACTGTAACGAGGTAAGAGTCGCATGATAAATGCGAATTACGCGCGTATAAGCGCATCGGCATGTGTGAAGCATAAACTCGCTGATGTTTTGATTTTGTAGGATCTCGCACGTGGAACAGGAAACAACTCGAACTTACCAAAGGACGACGCAAGACAGATAAGGAAAAGATCAGAGGGAAGATAAAATAACACTAAGGAAGGAAAAAATGAAGGCAGATTTGGAAACAAACCATTTAGGCGTCAATCTGAGAGTGTTCAGCACGAAACCTCAGTCTATAAATTCCAGAAAGATCGAAGAAAAAATGAGTGCTGAAATTCGGAAGAAACCTACCATTGATGGACCTTCAAACGCCGAGGCTCTCCTTGGAGGCCTCGATCGTCTTTGTTCATCTGTAGATTTGAAGAACTAAGCACCCATGTGGTGTGCTGAAGAAAACATCATCGACAATGATGATGTCAATTCGTGTACTCCATAGATAGTTAGTTAGTTGCATATTTTCAATTATGTACTTTAATTTTCCAAACCATGTTTCATTTTGTTTTAGGAGTAGTATACATTTCTGCAATAGTAATAAATAAGTATTTTCGTTCAGATTTGATCACCTGCACTTTCTTATAGATTTATTATCTTTACAGAAATAACCTAGGAATTTGTTCGTATGATAAATCACTAATAATTAAGTTAAGGAGAAAATGGAGTTAACATTAATTGGTTTTGTGTTGCATGAGTCGATTGACTATCCACTCATGTGTGCTTGGTATTTGCTTCAGAAGAAGGGGTTCCAAGGGATAATTTACTGTTATCCTTAGGCAATCGTTTAGGCTTAAATGATTCTTAGAATGAGGTTAGGAATAACAAGTTCTCTAATTGTATGTGGAAACCTCGTGCGAATTAGCAAATTTACGGGCAATGTACCGGAAGATTGCAGTCAAGTCTTCCGGAAGGGAGCTTGAAGTGGAAGGTTAGCATAGGAACTTTTCTCACGACAACTTAACTTGTTAATATTAATTTGTTGCATGGATTCATTCCCATTAGATAAATTGCATATAGTTTAGGAAATTTAATTGTTCGCATTTATGTAGTTAGACAAACGGGTAAAATAGTTTGTAATGTTGTTTAAATCTTTAGCAAGTGTTGGATTCCTACCCACCCATGTTCGCCTCCAGTGGATTCGGAAGATGAAAATGGTGGATGGCCCAACATGTTACATTAGTATGGAGTAATGTATATTATTCCATTAGAGGGAACCAATGCGGTTCCGCTAGAGAATGCGAAGCCCAGAGGTTATTTCATGTGAATCTGCGGTGGAAGTCGGGATTCGCATCAACGAGTGCGAAAACACTTGTTTGTAGGGAAGCGCGAGCTCACTTTACCATGCATCGCATGTCTGTCTGTGTTATTTGCATCAATTAATCGCATCTGCATTCACGTTTATTATTCTGTTACATTCATGTTTTTATCCATTTCCAAATCCAAAAATCCTTTTCAAAACAAAAACATTTTCTTTTCTTTTTTACCCTTAACTCATATCGAATTCAACTCAATCCCTGTGGGATCGATATAAATATAAATATTTATCAGTTACTGCACTCTCGACTACGTATACTTGCATAATACTCTTGATACGCAGAATGCTACACTTCAAAAAATATAAATCGATGCGATGCGTTCAGCATTCAACAGACAACATGCAAGTATACATGGTCATTCGTAACAAGCGATAAGTAAAGTCATCTCCCATAGAGACTCATGTATTGTATTAAAATGTAAAGTCAATAACAGAAAAGTAAATGATAATTTTGGTCACAAAGATTGATTCAACTTAAAATGCGAATAAAATGCAATGCTGAAAACTGTGACAAACTACAATGATAGATTAGACAGAATCAAATACACAATGTGAAAATAAATGCTAACAACAGACAATTCACTTCAAAAATACAATAGGCTCGGGTTAAGGTTGGTTAAACGCGATCCACATGCAACGGGGTAATGCTAATGGTAAGAAGCGAACTCCACACAACCGTGAGCTCTAAAGCTTCCCCTCGGGGTGCTTTCCTCCTCCTCTAACTTGCACTCTCGCATCAAAGCTCGAGGATAACAAGCACGTAATGCGCACTAGCAAAGTATCTCTAGCTCCTCTACTTAACGGATAGGAGATCCTATTCCGAAACTAATGGTTCTCTCTAGTAGATCTATCACTCCTCCCCCTCTCGGGACGTCGAAGCAAGCTAACACAAATGGATGGCCGGTCGAAACGTGTTAAGAATTAAAATAACTAAGAAAACTTAGCTCGACATCTCCCTGATCACCCCGAGGACATGCTTCACACACCTATTCCGTTAACCCTCACCTAAATAGGTTTAGCTCATGATCGAAACAATAAATGCATCAACAGAAAGGTAAAATGCTGTGAACATCACGGAATAGAGATCAGAACTCAGAAAATTCAATAGAAGAACAGACATGCAATGAAACAGTGTTGCAAACTTGCATAAACTCCAGATCACCAGCAAACACAAGGTAAAAGTACTCAAAAGTAAAGAAAACACTAAAATATGATAGAAAATAGCTAAGAACTACAAGATCGAGCAATCGCAAACGTTCATGCTTTAGAAAACAATGTACTGCAAACAGAAGGAACAAAAACACAAAGGAAAACAAAGATGAAGTTCGAAATACTGAAATTATGTGAAATGCCGAAAACGAGTGCTACAAACTCCAAAGCAGTTCCGACGAGCTCCCAAGGTGCTCCAGCAATGGAAAATGATGAACTGACCACGGGAAGAAGAAGTTTAAATTCCCATAAATTCTCTTTAAATAACCTTCGGCAAGTGTTAATGAACGGCTAGGATTTGATCCATGAAAATGGCTTGGGCGCTATTCCAGCAATGACATCATCATACATCAGCTCGGGGACCACAGTCATGCAACTCTCGCTTCGGGCACCAAAGGAGGGACCACAACTTGGCTACTGGACTTTACCGAATGCACAAAAATATGTTGGACGCATATAGCTATTCTTCAGAAGCTTCAATTCTTCACTTCAATTCCCTTTCTTGGATAGATTTGTTCTCAACAACTTTGAAATCAACATCCTGAAAAGATAAAAGTAAATCCAACAAGTAAAATGTTTCAGGAATGCTATATGTAATGCTGAAAACATAGCAATTTGACTTAAAAACTCCATTTTTCTTACGATTTCTATTTCTTGCCTCTTTAACAATGTGCAATGCATTTGATGGATATTTCTCTGATTTAGGATGAATTAAGTATCAAATAAGACAATAATGCTAAAAAAATCTCTAGAAAGCACCCTAATAAAGGCCTAAATGACTCTCTACTTGAGAGTTATCAGCTCCGGTTACGAACTGAGGGTTTTTAATCAATAAAATCTCATCTTTCTATGATCTATTCACTTACCACTATACCACATCGTGATGCGCGGTCACATGCATTCCTCATAAAAATTTCCATCATAGTCCATATCTAGTAGTTCGTGTACCATATTCTTCTTTGCTAACTCTTTTAGTCCACCATGATGTAGATGACCAAAACGAAGATGCCACAACGTTGTTTTATCTTTTACATCAACTCGCAAACTTCTTTCTCGTACGCTTCTTAAGTTTAGTTTTTACATCGGATTTCTTCCCATCTCAACTCGAGAGATCAAACGCCCTTGCTTGTCCTTCAAGTGCAATAACCGGTCTTTTAAGAATACAACATAATCATTTTCTGTCAATTGCCTAAAACTCAAAATATTTGTTTTGAGATCTAGTACATAATAAACATTTTGGATTGACCATGTCAAGTCATCCTTCTGCGTAAAAGAAACTATACCTTTATTTTTGACACATCGTCAAAAGAAACATGACTATCTTCAGTTTTTTATATCTCTTTGAACAGATGCTCGTATCTGCACTTATGGTTGCTTGCCCTTGAGTCGAGATACCACACAGTATCATTGTTGTCACTTCCTTTTTTATGCGCCATCAAAAGAATACCTTCATTCTCATTATTTTCTACTGCTAAGTTGATTGTTTCTTCAACTCTTTTATCCACACGAAAATCTCTCGCAAAATGCTCTTCTTCACCGCAATTGTAGCATTTGTCGAAATAACCATCACTCGCATAATGACCATACTTGTGACACTTGTAGCATTCAATATTTGACTGATTCAATCTACCACCTGTTCTTGGACCACGTCCTTTTCTATGCCAATTTATTTTACTCATATGTCCTTTATCCACATCATAATTATCACATTGACTACTGCGGCCATATTCACAACCTTTATGGTCGTGACCTCTATTCTAAAATTGTTTAGAATAGAATACCTATTCATCTTCAATTGATGTCTTGGTTTGAAGTGTTTTCTCTAGCGTTTCCTCTTTCTTCTTATTTTTGTGTTGCTCATGTGCCTTAAGAGAACTACTGCGGCCATATCATAATTATCACATTGACTACTGCGGCCATATTCACAACCTTTATGGTCGTGACCTCTATTCTAAAATTGTTTAG
>JBBMEF010023376.1:2589-17688 GCA_037832685.1 Sicyos baderoa | reverse complement strand
AATATTTATTCCTATTAGTGTGACAATCATATTAAATAACTAAGTTGGCAACTAACCATGGAGTGGCCTAGTAGTCAAGACAAGAACATGTTCAATCCATGATACCACCTACCTACGAATTAATTTTCTACGGGTTTCCTTGAATCTCAATGTTTTAGGGTCAGGCGATATATCCATGGACCATGACAATAGTCGCAAGTTGGCCAGAACGGTCACGAATATCAAGTTCTTAAATTGCATACTTATTCTTTTTTAAAAACTTTTCCTTTCAATCTTCATCTTAGAGAAGAAAAGAAAAAAAGTTAGTAGCACATACCATACTTGCCAACTATGCCAGCCTTCTTGGTTCTCTTGGTCTACACAAAATCATAAAAAGTGATAGGTAAATTACAAAAAATGAGAACAGTAAAACGATTGAAAAAAATTATGGTTAATCTTAACTCCGAATAAATGAGTTCAAATACATAAAAAATAAGCCATTAGGAATGGTTATTGCGTCAACGCATAAGTTTAGCTAGACAATCTTGACAACATAAATTCTTGTTCAAAAGGAGGATGAGTGAACATCTTAAAGATAAACTCTAAATTTAGCATATTTATAGCATTTATCTTACCTGTCTAACAAACAAAAATAACTTAATGAATTGGAAAAATTATTGCAATTAAGTTGAATTCTATATGTTTGAATACAAGAGTCCGGACAAAAAATATATCAAAATGTAGAAAAAGATTAATCTAGCTGATTTACTATAAGACTTGAATAAGTTATTTCTTTTTTTGGAGACCGGGAATTAGGAGCTTTGATCCACTATACACGAGGTAACTATATGAAGTGCGCTAGTGATCAAGAGGGTCTTGGAGAGCAAATAAGTAATGGGTTATCCACCTAAGAATTTATTTCATATTGTATCATACTTGATACTACAGTAACTAAGTTGGCAATTATTACCATAAAAAATAACTAAGTTGGCAAATATTACCAAAACAAACAAACAAACAAACAATAACCTAGCCTAAGCTTCACGCATCATATTTTTTTTTTATATCCGTGAGTGTCCAAGCCAGCGTTCACACACCTCGACTAATGTCATGAGACATACTGCCTAGCCCTAGGTCCCTACGACATTTGGATGCCAAAGAAACCCGTAGGAAGAGTAACGTGCCAACTCAGAAATTAATCAACCATGTTCATGAAACCTTAAATTAATCTAATCCCCTTGGAAACAGACAATGCCACAACAGTTTGATCGCTTAACACAAAACATCGCCAAAATCCAAAGGGACGTTGTTACAATAGAACTCATCAAATTTCGACTTTCGAACACAAAAATTAATCTCAAAGGATTTGTAAATTGTAAACAAGATAGAAATTAAACGAAGATTATAAACAATAGGAAATGGGAATTGGGATTTACCATTTTAACGAATCACCGGAAGAGAGCAGAAACCCTAGAAATCTTCGATCAATGGCTGACTTTAGTGGTGAATTGATTTTATATGACTGACTTTTTAGGGCTCCCGTAGAAAAAGCCCAATAGGCCCATAATTTTCTATATATATCTTGGAAAAATATTTAAATATATATAAAAATTATTTGGGGTTTGTTTGTCGTATTGTAGGAGGATTTAGTTGGAGAATTTATTAACTCATCTTCAAAACCTACCTCCAAACGAGTTTTTACTAAAAAATAACTTTCATTTACAGTAATTAGTTAGTAATCGGTCTGACCACCATTTTTTATTATTCATTTTAAATCAATCAAAATAACTTATTTTTAATTATTACTTTTTTAATTATTCAAAATAACCATTCTTTTTAAATTTACATTCAAATAAGGTTTTGTCTTTAACTCATCTATACAAAAACCACATTCAAATGAATTTTTTTAACTCTCAATATTTAATTATTTAAAATAACTCTTCAATATAATTTATTAAGCTAAATCCTCACGGTAAACAAACACCCCTTCTGAGTTTAATAACATTTTAAATTTTCATGATTAATATAATTGTTAAAATAAAAGTTGTACATGATCTCAAAATAAAAAAATAAAAAAAAATTGTACGTCTATAATGTAAAAGTTGTTTCAGCGTCACAAGATATTTATAGTTTTCATTTTTAGAACCACGAGATATTTCTAGTTGGGTTGTAATAAAATTATTTAATTTTCAACTTAACATGTAATTTAGTGATCTACATATTTCTAATTAAAAGTAATTTTTGTTTGTTTTTCCTACTTCTATCAAATTTTAAATAAATTTTTTTAAAAAAATGAAAATTTTAGTATTAATAAATCTAGCCATATTATTCAACTAAATTTATTTTTTTTAATTTATAAAAAATACTAAAACTATGTGACTGCATATTAGAGATTACTTGGAAGTTAAGTTTGAAAACAAAACAAAGCAATGAGATGACTCCTTGAGTAAATATTTTCTGAAAGCACTTTTCCTTATTTTCTTTTATGCCTCATTTAGACTTATTTGATTCTTCAAAAAAAAAAAAAAAAAAGACTTATTTGAAGGAAAAAAAAATAACCAATGAAGATAGTTAAAACTAAATCGATTGAGCCATTTTTGTTGGATTTATGTTTTAGTGCTCTTTACATCTGAATGATCGAATTCACTTCAACTATTCTCACAAAATAATCAACCTATTACAATTTGATACCCGATATCATTGAAGTACTACTCCTTTTGGCCTTTAAGCAGTTTGTTATAAGACCCTTATTTGACAACTACATCAATCAATGATGGTTTCAAGTTGATTATATATACCCAGCCATCATGTATGTAAAAAATATACATACACCTTTGTCACATCAGGCTACCTTATAGACAATTTTATAGTAGTAGTGAAGAAAGAGCCAACAAATTCAAAATACAACATGGCTTAAGGGATGAGACCATCCACTTCTAGCACTAATTTCATTCTCAACATCTTACTTTCTCCTTCCTCTCATCTTTACAAAAATGGAACAAGTGTAAAATTAGTTTTAACATATGCATATTTTTTTCCTCCTCATTAGACAATGTTAATGAGAGCAATCCTAGCTATTTCAACTCCTCTTCAGTTGCCCCATATCCAATCGCTCATCTTAACACATCGCGACAAAGCAAACCGAAAAAGGAATCGAATGAAGCTTCTTACGAGGGTTATTGACTGATGAACTGCTGAGACTCAGACAACTGAAACTGGAGTATTGTCGTTGGTGTTTTTGCCGCGTTGCATTTGCTTTTGGACTGCTTTGATGGCTGCTACTCTAGCTGCGTTGGCTGCTCTATTTGCCGCTGCGACCGCCCGGTTCACTCTTTCGTCCACTTTGCCCACATCGTAGGCTTTCTCAGCCGCTCGTCTTGCTTCCTGTAGACGTTGCAAAGCAATCAGAAAACTGTTCTATTGAAAGACAGATGAACTTGACGATTCGGGTAGGAGAGAGGGATTTTACCTGCACTGCATTCAGTACTTTGGAATGATAAACTGCGACGGGGGATACGGGATAAGTAGAGTTCTGAGTGCTAGGAATGTCAAGAACCCCGTTCTGCCAGTGACCTGATTGGGTTTCGCCATTTCTATATGTATACATTCCAAGTCCTTGCCTTCTACCTTCATGCCAAGCCCCCTCATACCGGTGTCCATTATTAGCAAACTTATAAACCCCAAATCCATGCATTTTGTCCGCAAAATATTCACCAGCATATGTATCCCCATTTCTATAAGTTGTACAGAAAAAAGTTTCAATATCAATATGAAAGGAGAGATAGTTCAAAATTAATTTACAAAGAAGTAGTATCAGACAACATAACAGGAGGATTATAATCTATTGAGAACTAAGAAAGATAAAAAAGAATTGCTCCATATTTACACATTTGCCATATATAAGAAACCGAGCCACTCTAAAACCTCTCAGGAGAAAAGATCTCTTCATTGAAGGTACACATCAGCGAGGTGGATCGAAGAAAAATCGCCAATACTATTTGTTGGTTGATATAATAAAATTTAACTTGTCCTATCGCCCTTAACCTTTTGGATTGATTGTTGCTAACTTGCTATGACATGATTCAACATGGTATCAGCATAGGAGATCCTATGTTTTCTTGGTAAAAGGCGAACATAGGAGATCCTATGTTTTTTAGTAAAAGGCAAACATAGGAGACCCTATGTTCAAACCCCTATTAGGTCATTCTATCCCCAACTAATATTGAATTCCACGTGGGCAAATTCAAATTTCCAAGCCTACAAATGAGGGAGAGTGTTGCTATGGTTAAATTTATCTCAACCTATCGACTCAAGCTTTTGGATTGACGGGTGATTTAATATTTAGGATTTATATTCAAACCAAACGAGTCAATGTAATTCAGCCAATGACATCAAACCTCTTCATTACACAAACTTGCTGAAAGAAGAATGCATACATTTAAGTGATGTGCTTGACACTTCCTTTGCACAATTGATTAAAGACAAGAACTACTTTTAAAACCCAATGACTAGAACTAACACAATTAGAAGCATAAGAAAAGAAACACTGCCATAAAACATCTTTGTTGATAAACTCAATGGCCAAACAAACCTCATTGATAAAATAAAACCACAACCTACCTATGTGATATCTAATCTTACACAGAATTAAATCAAACACCAAAGCATAATTTCACAAACAACAATGAAAGCCAAAACCAACTCAATATGGATTCCACACCTATAAACCTTAAAACAAGAACATTAGGGAGTTACCTGAAATGGTAATGTCCAAGCCCATGTTTGACACCCCACTTGAATTCCCCGACGAACCGGCTCCCATCGTCGCAGGTATGAACACCACACCCATGGCTCTGCCCATTAGACCATTCACCAGCATAAACATCTCCAGTATAAAACCTGTACATCCCGAAACCGTGGCGAAGCCCCTGCCGATACTGCCCCCGATACCGGCTTCCTCTAGCCCACGTCTCGACCCCATATCCATCATACTTCCCATCAATCCAATCCCCTTCGAATCTACCACTCATATAGTAATAATAAACCCCACTCCCTGAACACTTCCCCTTATGAAATTCCCCCTCGTAAACATCCCCATCGCTGTAAACCTGCACCCAACAACCCGAATTCGGTCTCTTCTCCGATTTCGGCCGAGACCCGATCGACCACAGAACAGGGAGATGGGTTCTAGATTCTGAAGACGATGAAATGAACTTTACAGGGAAAGAACGAGCGAGGAACAAACGGATTGAAGGGAGGCGAGGAAGTGCGAGATTGAGAGAAAACAAAAGGGCTGAAGAAAACGCAAAAGCCGAAAAGAAATCGAGAAAGAAAGAATGGGTTGGATGAGAAACGAGGAAATAGAAGAACGGAAGAGACAGCAAGAGAATCAATCGGAGATGAACGCGGAGTCGCCGGAGCTGCTTGAGCCGCCGGAGAAAACGGAGAGCGGCGGAGGAGGAGGAGAAAGAGGGGTTGACGGAATCGAACGGCGGAGACGACGGAATACGGTACAGAGAAGGGGATTTAGTGAGGGAAGAGTGATGAGGCCGCTTGTACGGCGCCGTTGACGACAAAGACGACGGCGTCGGCACAATCGGGTCGACATTACACGGCGTTTCGATCAGAATTTGAGGGGCGGTGAACGGAGAGAGCGATTGCGGCGGCGGTGGCGGCGGCGGAAAGAACTGAGGAGGGGAAGGATTGAAATCGGAAGAGACGCCGATGCTTTCTTTTCCGATCTGAACTTCGGATTTCTTCTGATGCATTAAAATCGAAAAAAAAAATCGAAAAAAATCGGGAAAAAAAAATCAAAATCAGAATCAAATTCTTGATTGAATCGTTGTTCTTGAGAGAAGCTTTAATGGATTGGCGATTAAATCTTCGAAATCTTCGGAGAAAAATGGAAGGTGCGGTTTCTCCAAAACCCAGATAGATAGATAGAGAGAGAAATGAAGAGCGAAAACGAAGGAGAGAGAAGGAACATAATTTATAGTATCATCTTTTTTTTAAATTGTAATAAATAATCTATTTTTTTTAAAATAATTAAAACCTATTGAAAATTAAAAATATTTACTAGTTTGTTTTTTATTTTTTTAAGTACATACCGAACAAGAAACACAAATACTAATTCTCGGAATTGAACGTGTGATGTTGGTATTGGGTTGTTTACGATCAAACAATAAAATTATTGCGACCACTAACTCATTTGGTATCGAAAATAAATATCAATTCTCTGAATTATTTACTAGGTTTGTAATAGTCAATAATACATTATTATTTCAATATTTATACGTCACCAACCTTCCCATAAAGTTTTTATTCTAATCCCATTTTGAAATATTCATAAAATAGTAAGAACAATAATACTTTAGAAATTTTGCACTACATACCAAATTTTCTATCCTACATTAGAATTATAGCAATTTTTTTAAAATATTGTAAATATAGTAACTTTTCTTTTATAAACTCTATCAGACACTATTGATGGAGTATATCAGACACTATTAATGGAGCTTATAAATTTGATTTTGCTATATTTGCAAATATTTTTAAAAAGTTACTATTAATTCAATTTTTTTTGCCTTATTGTAATATACATGCAAATTCCCCAATACTTTATATCAAAAAAAAAAAAAAAAGGTAAGTACAATAATACTGTAATTTTTTTTTAGAGAAACATAAATATTTTTAAATAAAAAAGAAAATTAAGTTTTTTTTTTTTTTTTTTTGTTGATAATCAATCAAGCCTAATTATATATTTGAATTAAACACTTTGGTTTAGCCTTAAATCTTTAATAGAATTTGTTTTTTTAAAACAAAAAATATTTAATAGAATTATATATGTATTGGATTAACGACTTTGGCATCTTGATTGTTAATTAATTATTTGATGTTGATTACGTAGAATATTCCTTAGGGTGTTATTAAATAATCATATCTTTTTTCTTTTAAAAAGTGATTTGTTTGTATTAAAGTACACATATTACTTAGTAATTATGATCATTTTTATGTGTGGTATGATATTGACCTGTTATTTTAATTATTGTACATTTTGAATTTCAAATAGTTATAAAGATTTTAGAGGAAAAAATCTCTAACAGTTGAAAAACATTGTCATTAATTATTACCTTTTTTTTTTGTCTATACAATTTAAACTTGAATAATTATGATTTAAGTATTTAAATAAGATTACAAGTTGATTAAAGTAAGGTTTGTTTTAAGTTTTTATCCCAAAATATTTTTTCCCTAATTATTACTTTGGTCCTATTTTGCAACAAGAACTCTAGTTTATTATTATTTTGGTCGTATTAAACATAATGTTGATATTTATTTAATGTAATGAGCAATAACTCAATCACTTAAATGATTTAGATATCTTTAGAAAAATGAGAATCGAAGAAAGTGATAATTTAGGGCCTAAAAGATAACCTAAAGACCACCTTGAAATTAATTAACTTTTAATTTCAAATAGAATCATAAGTAATACCATTTTTATAAAAAATGATCAAAATATTTTTAGTATGATAGTGTAAAGAAGACTCCAAATAAAAATGCTAATTTGTTTATCATTTCTTTCATTTATTTAGATTGGAGACTCTACTTTATATTAATATTTGTCGATTATTATTTCTAATTCTAAAGTTGAAATTATTTGTTACTAATAAAATCATTTATTACAATCAAATTTCTAACACTAGATCAAACAAATGGGTAAAGTTATATTGATCATGTAATTAAGTAGGTATAACATCAATCATTTCTTCTTAAAATTCAAAATTTCCAAGTTTATTTTAGTGGCATCTTTTTAATTATGTCAAAGATATTAAATTAATAAATATCCACTACAAACTTGAATGGAAAGGAACTTAATACTTTTAAATTAATTAAATAACATGTATACTTGGAGGGGAAGACAAAAAAAAAAAAAAAAAAGAGCATTTGAAAGGACATAAAAATGGGAAACTTTATGCAATTTAAGACTTAAGTTCACAATTTTGACAAAAAGTTTCAAAACTTTTAAATATTCAAACAACATAAGGTTCACATTTAAATAATGTAATGAGCTGAAAACTCAACCACTTAAATGACTTTGATCTCTTTGGGAAAATAAGAATTGAAGAAAGTGATGATTTATGACCTAAAATTTAAAGGCTGCCTTGAAAATAAAGAACTTTTTGAGAATCATAAGTCAAATTTATGAATATTAATCAAAATATTTTTAGCATGAAAGTGTCAAATAGGTAAAAATAATATTACATTCTTGGGGCTGAATAAACAAAGCAATGTAGAGTTGATTTTGAAAGTTAAAATGTTAAGCCATTTGTTCTGAAAACTTATACACTAAACACAAATGTATAAAATTATAATCTATTCCAATACTTATGTTGACATTTGTCAAATTTTTGTTGAGATTTTAAAACTTTAGTGTTGGATTGAATTGCATATTGAAAATATATACTTGATCGATAATAATAATGACCCTATTCATAAATATGGATATGATAAAAAAAAATAATAATAATCATATGATAATGAATTTTTAATTATAGTTGAGATGATCTAATTGGCATTATTTAAGATGATAAAATATATTTATAAAATTACAAAAATATTTATGTTTTATTTATATAATGAGCATAATTTTTTGTTTTATACAGTAATATTAGAGGAGGGAGATTCGAACCTATAACCTCATGATTATTAGGTCGTACAAAATGTTGTAGAGCTATACCACTCTTGACATGAGTATAATACATTTAATAATTATGTAATGACTCATTCAAAAATGATTATATCATAACTATTTAATTTAATGGATAGCGTTAAATAAGCATTAAATTTTACGACTCGCGACTTTATAGTCATAGGTGTGCTGACAACTCTAGAAATCTGTAGAAAATTAATTTATAAGTAGGTGATCACCATGAATTGAACTTTGACCAATTGAGTCACTTTATGATGATTTGTCATATCTTTTTATCACGTTAGATAAAGTTATGATAAATTCATAAATTTATATACTGGATCCAAAAAAATTAATTAAATAATATGTAAAAAAAATCATATGAAAGTATTAGTTGGGATAATAAATATCTTTAGACTCGATCGTAAAAATAAAAAAAAAATAAAAAAAAGGTATGATTTTTAATGTGGGACATGTTTTGATGTAATGTATGAAAATTTGTCACTTGACTTAGGGGGAATGTTGATATGGTTTTGTTGTAAGCCAAGACAAAGACATTAGAGTTTAGACAATTCAAACAAAATCTTTGCTCATTGTGCATTGAATTGGAGCCAAGTCATGATTGATCTTTTCCTTTTCAGAATATATATATAATATGCCATATGTATTATTTTTCAATAATTTTTGTTACATTTCAACTCTTAATCAAAATTTGAAAAGAAATTAAAATTGATACATCCATTATTTACACCCAAAAAAATCATAAACTAAAACAATATTTTAAATATTGAATAATTCAGTAATTTCAAGGTGATATCTCCACTAAATGCGGTAAGTGAATAATTATTTTTATTTACCCATTTCCTAGGTAAATGATGGTTGAGAAAAAAAAAAAATTAGGTTTGAACTCTTGATTATTGTTGCATAAATAATTGTATTCTTTTAGCTTCTTTAAAATGGAAAATGTAGATCCAGAATATATTATTTTCAAATCTGATTTTAATTATATATATATATAAATATTACATTTTTGTAATTCAACGACAATTAATTAGAGTTTTTTTTTGTTTTTAATAAAGAAAATGCCATATCATTCATTAAAGGCCAGAAACTTGGCCAATATCCAAATCAATTACAGAATTAATCCAGGGTGGAAAAGAACCAGAATTCAACGACAATTAATTATAGTTATACATTATAGAATTATACATGATAATTATTTGGGCTTAAACTTTTGGGGAATTTACATGTATATTACAATAAGGCAAAAAAATTATATAAATAGCAAAAAATGAAAATATTTGCAAATATAGCAAAATAAGATTTGATAAACTCCATCAATAGTGTCTGATACACTCCATCAATAGTGTTTGATAAAGTTCATCAACAGTGTCTGATAGAGTCTATCAATAGCATCTGAATTTGCTATAGAACGCAAATTCCCTAAAAAAAAATTCATGTTTTTGCACTAAATTTCTCATAATGACTATTTTCTAAATAATCCTGTGAAACTTGACGTCATATTTGTTAACTATCTCAATTTTGTGTATACATTATTTTGGCAAGATCTCATTTTTAGTGTATACATATCAATTCATAACTCCACTTTTCTCCAAATCAACTTTTATGGGTAAGAAATAACTTGAAAGAGTTTGGGATACTTAAAAGAAAAAAAGTATTTTTGGGTGAAGCATATGGACTTTAATCAAATTCTTCACCCCTGAAATCACTTCAAGTTTCCTTCATAATCATTTTAAGATATTTTTTTACAATTTTTTCTTACTATATAAAATTGGGAGAAAAAAAAAATACTAACCGGTTGGAAACATTATTTAAAATTTGAACCAAATACTACCAAATTTTAAAACACTTCTATGCCCAATAACCACCTAAAAAGCATGCCAAACACATTTTTTTATCATAATTATATTTTTGTAGAATACTAACAGGTTAAAAACATTTTTATCATTATTATCAAAATAAAATAAAAAACCAACCAAAACAATACATCAATGTCACGATCAAGAAGTCATAGATTCCAATCCAATAATAAAAATATTCAATTAAATAAGAGTTAGTAAAAAAAGAATCATATCATGAATCAATCAATCATGGAATACAATGCAAAAGCGATATCCAAAAGACATTTAAGGTATGACAACATGCTTCTTTGACGAAAAGACATTTAAGGTATGACAACATGCTTCTTTGACGAAAAGCAAACTAATTTTCCATGACAACAAAACCGTGACTATAAAGGATAGGACTTCCAAAGGAACATACCATAAATGAATTTTAACTCAGCAGTAATGATATGTATCATTAACAAAGAGATAACATGCTCGAATTCCTCGACCCTAAATATTATTTCAAGAGATAACAAGTTTGAATCTCTATCAAGTGCGATGCAATATCCTCCTCACTCGCAACACAAACACAACTGTTTTTGCATCATGAATTTATGTACCAAAACACGGCATATTCACAATCTTTCCTAACTATTACTTTTTTTTTAAACAAGGGTAACCACGCCCGTCCCTAGACCAGGTACCAAAGACATCGAAAAAGTAGTTTCACAAGTGAGTCTCGAACCTGGGACCTTGAAGGGAGCATAATCCTAACTATTACTTTTACAAATCATAGGCAAAACACATCACATTACTCATAATTCAGTCCAGAAGAAAGTCAAAAGCTCAAACTTGCCAAAACCATGAACCAAACATCCCCTAAACAGTCTACAACAAGGAAAAAGAATGAAGTACAAGGACTGAGAATGCATAACAGAAAATAATTTGATTATCAACCCCATAAAGAAAAATAAGCTTACAAACATCATTTAAATTCATGAAAAAACAATAATAAGAAAAAGAAGACATGTTCAGCTACTATGACAATTTTGCATTGCGAACATTTTTCTTTAATAATCATTTTAATACTTTTTGAACAACAGCTTTTACCTTGATAGTTAGAAACACGAGTAAGCAAGTATCGGCATCGTCCTGAAGGTATTAGAAGTATTGCACCGGACAGCACCTTCAAAAATGGATGAATCTTGAGGATCTCGACACAAGATAAAGCTCTCCAACTCGATCATGGTTTGTGAAGCTTGAAGCCGAAAACTCTGGGAACGTAGCCCTGTGTTGCCTTTTGTGGCTTAAGGTGTCCGTACGTCATCAAGAACAAGTGTGGGAATGTGGTTCCGAAATATGCTCCATCAATATCTTAAGGCCAAGTGAAGGAAAATCTTGAACAGAAGGAACTATGGTCTACACCAATAGCTCATGAACCAAATCAATAACAATTTCAAGGATGCTTCATAAAAGCATTTAGCAGCATTCAATTGCATAGAGAATAATAGATAAGGAAACTCGAATCGTCTCCAACATTTGCATGAGTACCAACCACAATTCCATAACCATTACCATAATAGAGATGCCCTATCATGAGAATAATCAAACATGATAAAGCACTAAACATTGATTTTTATTTTTTTTATATACAAAAAGCATGGATGAATCAATTGAGAATCCAGTAACCATACGAACTCAAAATAACCAGAAGCTCAACAGATGCTCTATAAATCATCAATGCCTAGAAACAACTTTTTAAACTGCATTGATATTCCATAATTGTGGCTGGTTTTTTTTCTTTTCAAAGTACGAACTCGGGTTGTGAGCACAAATAAGAATGCACATGGAAAGAAATCACTGGAACAATAGTATAAGCAAATATTATCTTAATTTGCTTAGGAAAGACACTTTAACTTTACAAAAAAAACATTTAGGTAAACATATGCTTCTTAACCATCATGGGGTGGCTCAATTGGTCAAAGAGGGTCTTGGGGTGCATAAGGTGATGGGTTCGAACCATGGTGGCCACCTAACTAGGAATTAATTTCCTACGAGTTTCCTTGGCATCCAAATGTTTTAGGGTCGGACGTTATGTCCCGTGACATTAGCCGAGGTGCGCGAAAGCTGGCCCGAATAGTCACGGATATAAAAAAAAAGTAAACATATGCTTCTTGAAAAAAATAAAGCACAGCTAAAAATAAAAAGTTTAGACATGCCTTTTGAATCCAATAACATGTATGTATATATGAGGCAAAGAATCAAAATTATTATGAAAGATAGAAAGCAGAAGGACAAGTCATGATAGATTATAAAAAGGATACTGCCTTGGTACTTTGAACGAGGGTAATATATGTCCTCACATTTAGGGCAATATATCTTTACAGTGCTTGAACGAGGAATATCCGACTGCCCTACTGGAAGGCATGGTTGTCCACAGCAGTACACTCTTGGGCACCTCCCAAAGTCATAGTTTTTAAACTTCTCCAGCTGTATTTTTCTAATTAGCACTTCTTCTTTTTTTATAGGAAACTAAAACATTTTCCAGTGATCTTAGTCGAGGTGCGCGCAAGCTGACCCGGACAGTCACGGATATTAAAAAAAAGATAAAATATAAAAAATAAAATGGAAGTGTTAAAAAGGAGAAAGCCATTTTTTGAGCCAAAGGGGACCCAAAATGGCTCTGACGTGAATAATTAGCAATTTTCATCGTTAATTAGCAATTCATTTTACAAAAGGAATCGAAAACATCTTCATAATTAGAAATTCAAGCAGGGGGGAGAAATAATTAGCTAAAGAAACGTGAACATCAATAGGAAATTACCATTGCAGATATTCCTTTGCCAGTTAGTATGTATCTAACATGAATAAGACCATAGAGCATCTCGGCAGCGGACTCAACGAGTTCGTTCTGTTCTTCAGTGAACATATCACCTGCGCAGGCCATATGCATGCCGTCATTGAAAGATAGATAAGCAAAAAAGAACGACAATGACAACAATGGGGAAATATGAACTATGAAGTAGAATTGTTCTTGGAAAGCAGGAGTGAGAAGTAAGAAGGGGCTGGTTAATATGCAGAAAGAAAGACAAGTCCTTTCTGCCACTTTCATACTGTAGAAACATATAACGGAAGATGTTAAATTTCATTATTGAAATAAGCAAGAAACAAAGAAAAAAGAAGTCAAATTTTCACTAACAATTCCAAAATCAATCAATTAGTAAAGGAAATACTTCTATAGAAACTCTAGACTTTCTAACAACGGATTGGAATGTCTTCCAACCACCCAATCAATGGAAAACTCAGCCAAAATTTCTTTCCGAAATTCAAAAATCTTAGCACTCAAGGCCGCAATTGAACAACCTGTAAAACAGATCATGTTCAAGTAGGGAAGTTTTGTTATCGCTCAGCATTCAAATTCATACACATAATTGAATATTCAATTTTTATTATATTAGTAAGTGTCTCGTCAACTTAAGCGTAAGTTAACTCTACAACAAATGGATGTCATTGAAACCCGTAGAAAGTTAATTTATAAGTAGGTGGCCAACATGGATTAAACCTGTAATGTTCTGGTTTCTACAAGAATACCCATGATAGTTATTGAAAATTCATTAAACACATAGAAAGGAAAAACATAGCTCACCATGAGAAGATTCAACATCCAAAATAAGATCAAGTGCATAGTCGTAGTATGGAACTTGACTGCTCAAGCCACAAAGATTGAAATCATCTTGTATGTAGTCGTCATCGACTTCACAAAAAAATTCATTTCCCCTCAAATTGCAAAACCATGAAATCCATGATGTATCGTCTCCATCTGAGCCACTAACATCTGATTCTTCGCTGTCTGTTTCAGACTCCTCTGCCATCGATGAAAACATATTAGACACATAAACCACCCAAACAATGCTGCCATAGAAGCCAATCACCACTCTTTCAAAAACCAAAAGTAAGAATGTTCATACTGAAAAATGCATCACTTCATCCCTTAGTAACATCTTCAAAACACGCAACAAAGACACCGAGGCCCCTTTGATAAACATTTGCTTTTTTGTTTTTTGTTTATGAAAAATACTATTACTCCAACCTATGGTTTTTCTTCTTTGATATCTACATTTTACCTATGTTTTTAAAAACCAACTCAAAATTTGGAAACTAAAAATAAGTAGATTTTATTTTGGCTTTTGAAATTTGGTAAGGATTCAAATACTAGCTTCAGCAAACATGAGACCCTTTGAACGAAAACATACCTAAATTTTAAAAACCAAAAACAAAAAATTAAGGCCTTTTGATAAACATTTAAGCCCCGTTTGATAACCATTTTTAGTTTTTGGTTTTTGAAATTTAAGCCTACAACAACTATCTTATCATATGTTTTTCTTCCTTCAATGCCTACATCTTACCTATATTTTTATAAACCAAATCAAATTTGGAAACAAAAAAAAGTAGCTTCCCAAACCTTATTTTTGTTTTTGAATTTAGGCTAACATTCACCTACTTTTTTAAGACAAGATGGTCAAATTATAGGAAACATAAAACACATTGTAGAAAATTTGAGTAAAAATAAGTTTAAATTTCAAAAAC
>JBBMEF010023318.1:0-17697 GCA_037832685.1 Sicyos baderoa | reverse complement strand
TTTACAAATTTTCTTCTCTTTATTTTTATTTTTTATCGAACCTATTTTGTATTTATATTTTAATTTTTTTGAATTTTGCCTTCAACTGTTTTTTATAATGTTTAGCAATTTAAATTTTTGGTATTTTGATTCTTCATATTTTATCACCAAATTTAATTATTTAATAGTGGTAATGATCAAAATATATAAAAATTAAATATTTGTTAAGTAACAATTTAAATAAAATGAGTTATCTTTTGAACTGAAAATTAGCCAATTTTTATATAAAAAAATTAATATTTATATAATTACATTTTGTTATATTATTATTTAAAATTAAATTGTCAAAATTAAGTTTGAAATCCTTCGATCTATGTGTGTACATGTCAAAATATATATTATTAATTATTTATGCTTTCATTTTTTTCGAAATTATATGTATTTTAATTTTTTTATATAAAATTAACATTGATTTTATAATCCATCAAAATTTTATAAATGCAAATTTTTTATTATATATAAATGAAATTAAATAAATTTTAAAATGACATCGAAAAAAAAAAATCAATTATAAATATTATATAAGAAAGAATAAATATATATTATTTTTATTAATATATAAATATCACATCACTCTTCCCTTCCTACCAAACACCAATTAATTATCACTTCCCTTTCCATCATTTCTCACCAAACACAAATTTATTATCACTTCCCTTCCTTTCATTTTCCTTCCCTTCCCATCGTAGCCAAACATGCCCTTAGGATAAACCCAAGGATTGGGTATATATTGAGTCTTATACCCAATTGTGAGACAGGGATTGCTCCAACTGACACCTCCATTTGGTTTTGGCCTTTTCTTCATAAAATCAACAAAATATTCTCCATTATTTATTTTTCTGATCTATATATATATATATATACCAATCCCCTCTCTTAATTTCCCTTCAACAAAAAACAAAATCCCCAAATTCTCTCTCTCTATATATATATTTTCTCTCTCTACAAATTCAAATAAATACCCTGCTCTATTCTATCTTTCAAGTATGGAAGCGATTATGAAGAAACGGGTTGTGTTGCCGGACTCGGGTCGGGCGGCGGCCATGGCGGTGCACGCAGCTTCACGCGCCATTTCCAAACCCAAGATTCGCATCATTCACATCTTCGCGCCGGAGATCATCAAAACCGACGCCGCCAATTTCCGCGACCTTGTTCAGAGGCTCACCGGTAAGCCGCCGCCGCCGGGTAATACGGCGGCGGATGAGAAGCGAATTCTTTCCGAGAAAGTTCCGGCGGTAGAGGGGGCGAGTATTGCGGCGGCATTTGATCGGAAGGCGGAGAGTGGCGGCGGCGCGTGCCGGAGAGTGAAGCAAGAAGAGGAGGAGGAATTGGAGGAATTAAACGATGTCGTTTCGATGTGGAACGACGTCGTTGAGATCGAAGGGTTTTTTGAAGAATTGGGCGAATTTCCGTTGCTTCCTTCTGCTCCTCAAATAATGTTTGGTTTGGGAGATACTCAATTTCTTTAATTTTTTTTTTTTTTTTTGTTTCCCCTTTTTTGCTAATTATTATTAGTGGCCAATTTTCTGTGATTAATTACTATTACGTAATTAATTACCATTTGGGTTTTCTCTTTTAATTTTTTTTTCCCTTTCATTTTTGTATTAAATGTTTGTTGTGGTTGTCTATACACTATGTTTTTCTCGTATAATATTTTTTCTAGGTTTTTTTTTTAATTTGTTTTACCGATTAATTGATCGCTTCATTTTTAAACTAATTTTGCTCCTTTCGATTTTCTGTTCTCATAAATTTCCTTCATTGACTCCCCTATTTTTCAAGCTTGTCCAAAAAAAAAAAAAACATAATCTCTTATTAGAGATGTTTTTTTTTTTTTTTTTTTTTTTTTTTTTTTTTTTTTTTTTTTTTTTGAATTTGTGACGATTAGTAGAGTTTAGAAGATTCCTATTCATAATATCTTATTATAGACACACAATAATGCATTATTGTGGGATATTGTTGCAATGTTTTTTTTTTTTTTTATCTCATTTTAAATTTTAACCAACAATTTAATTTTTTATCTCAAAAAAAAAAAAAAAATAATAACCAACATTTGAAATGAAAAAGGAGACTATTTTATGAAGATATTGTTTGTTTTTTTTAGTTTTATATAAATTTCTCAATTCATTTAAATTTTATTTAAGAATTCCAAATTGTTTCTATAACAATTATTGGAAATAAACAAATAAGTTTACATTTTAAAATTGAAATGGTATTTTTTTTCATTCACTAATATTTGAAAGTTTTTTTTAGTACAATTGATGGAGTGAATAAAACTCTATATAGAATCAAATAAATAAAAATTAAATATCAATTTTCAAGATTGAATTATATTGACGGTGTTGAATTATCACTTAACAATAAAATTATTGTATTACCAGTCTTTTCAATAATTATATTTGAGAATTAAGATTAAAATCTATAACATCTCAATTATTAGATAGTTATTAGTAAGCTATTATCGGTATAAAATTGAAATGGTTGTGGATATGGAGTATGGGTTTTGTTTTTAAAACTTGTAAGATTTTAGGATGTTTAAAAACAAATAATTACAAAATTTAAATTTTCTCAAAAAAAAAAAAAACAATATTTAAATATATTCTCTTACCATATAAATAGAATTTATATAACTCAATTACTGATCCTTTGGAGGTAACCAAAAAACATAAAAGGGGAGAAATTCTCAATTTTGATTATTCTACAGAAATGTCTTCGTTTGGTGTGGAAATTAAATTATATTTTATTTTCTTTATTTCCAATGGATGTGGTGTGGCAGTTGCAAATGTCTTTTTCAATGTGCACATTATAAATAATAATAAAAAAAAACATTTATCAAATCGTTAATTAAATTGGCTGGCAAAATACGGTAGAACATGTTCATCCACATAATTCTTAATTAATTAGTTACTTTTTTTTTCTGAACTTAAACAAGAATTTGTAGGTGAATTTAAACTTTTGATTTCAACATTTAAATGACAATAAAATTTATAAAAAATTAATTTTTAGATAAATGGAATTTATAGATTATTCTGTCTTTTTTTAGTTAATTAAAATCTTTTGATTGCATGTTATTGTAGGATGATTTAAAAATTTAAAATGGTCCTATGATGAATTTGTGTTATAGATAGAATAATTTTAAAATTTGTGTTACAAATATAATAAGAATGTTTTTTTTTTTAAAAGAATACTATATTTCTTATACAATTTAGAAATAGCTTCTAAGAATTGCTATATATATTTGTTTGTTTGCATTAAATTGTTAATATTATCAAACAAATTTGAATTAATATTAATTTTAATTTTTTTTATAAAGAATATTGGTTTTAAGTTTTTTTTTTAGTCTATACATTAAAATAACATTTTTAATCAAATATATTATTAGTTTGAGATTCGAAGTCGCCTCCCACTAGTGGATATTATGCAATACAACAATATCAAAGTTTTTAAATCAGATTATTAAATACATTCAAATATGCTATTTTCTTTCCTTTGTTTTCTTTTAATAAATGAGAGATAAAATGTCAAAGAGAATCTTCTTAAGAAAATGCCAAGAGAAGAAGGAGAGAAAAAAAATGATAGATGAGAACTAAGAAGTAGGCCAATTTTTAAATTACCAAATCATACAATAGCAACTTTGGGCAATTATATATATATATATATAATTACAAATTAGGAGGAGTCCACAAATCCTACATAGAGGTGCTATTGCTATCAAATAAATAAGAGTTAAATACTCAATTTCTTAATCGAACCCGTGACCGTGATGTTGAACTGGATTACCACCAAACAATGAAATCCAGTTTAACACCATAGTTACGCCTGAAATTTGGTATTTTGCTCTCATTTATATGAGAAATGAGAATAGTAGCACATCTATGATGAGTTTAAGAGTGATAAAGAAAATCGAAAACCGACAAAATCAAACCGAACCAAATCGATGTATTAGACCGGTTCGAATTTTTCCCATAATATTGGATATACTGGATTTTGTTTGGAAAAAATCGAATGTTATTGGATCGGATCGGTTTCTATTTGTAAAAACGAATAAAAATTGACCGAACAAATATTGATTTACTTACTTTCATTTTTTCTTTTATATGTTAGTTAAATTTTTTATTGGTCAATGACTAATTGATTTTGTTTTAATTAAAATTATGATTTATTTTTTTTAAATAACATTAAAATATGAATTAAAAGTATAATAGCAAGTAAAATAGTAAAAAACAATTAAACTGTAACGAACTGAATCGAAGAAAATTGAGCTAATGATTTATCTTTATCGGACATTGGTTCAATTCCTCTTTTCGTCAAATCAATTGGATCGGATCGGTTATCGATTTGGCCTAAAAATCAAGAAAACCTGAATCAATGATTTTGTCTTTTGTTGGACATTGGTTCGGTTCATTTTTTTGTCAAATTGATTGGATCGGTTTGGTTATCGATTTGACCTAAACCCGAAGAAAATCGAACTAACATCACCCCGAATTGAGTTTATGATCCCCTACCCCTAATTTATATATAAAAAAAATAGAACCAAAATGATTGGTGACGCATTGATTTTACTGTTTGGTGATAGTCCAGTTTAACATCATGATGTTCAATCCTAAAATTCGGTATTTAGCTCTCATTTATTTGAGAGAATAGTTGCACTTTATATATTAAAATGTTTTTTTTGTTTGTTTGTTTAAAACCAACTAAATTATAGTATATATATGTGTGTTATAAATTCACGAGGTTTGCGTCAAAAATACATTAAAACTTAAGAATTTATCCTCAACAACACATTCTACCTCTTTTATTATATTTATAACAAAATTTCTAAAATAATTATCAAACCCATGATCGTGGTGTTTGTGGAGGAGAGGAACGATGAAGTTGACTTGGTTTGGCTTCTATTCCATGCTTGTCCTTGGACTTCCATAAGTCCACCAAATTCCTACTCAACTCCAACGCGTGAACCCCATATTTTTATTTAAATGTTTGATGCGATAGAAAGAGAATTGTTGATGTTTTTATTTAGATAAAAAAATAGATATTAAGTAGTTTTTTAATATTTTAATATTTTATTATTTAAAAACTATTAAATATCCATTTTTTATTTAAGTAAAAACTTCAATTACTCTCTTTCCATTACCTCAAACATAATTTTATTATCAACTCGTTTTTTTTCTTCCCATCCAAACCCAACTCAACCCAATTTATTCATTCAAAGTCAAACATGTCTTAAATGTTTATGTAATTCTCAAAAAAAAAAAAAAAAAGTCTATGTATTATCGAAAGGAAGCCCTTATGTTTTTTCAAAACTTAAAACAATTTTCATTATTTTTAAGATCGAAGATATTTTTGAAATTATTTAAAAGTTCAATTAATATTATTTCTAAAATAAAATTTTAATAATTTTTATTCTAAAATTTAATGGCAAAGATATTATATATTTTAAACCGAATCCAATCGATAATATATATTAAATCACATAAATAGTTCACATCTCCCGGTAGTCGTGCAATTGAAAAGCTTTCTAAACAAGTCTCTAGAATGGCATGAGCCATAATTTAGTAGGCCCAAATACACACTAAACGGTTTAATCGTTAGTCGAACCGGTTAATCCGTCGACTCAACCAGTTTGCTTGAGTCAGCTTGAAAATTGGTCGATTTGGTGGCAGGTTCCATATATCTTGACCGATTATAATCGGCTCAGATTCGGTTATGCAAAACACCGAATCGAACCAAGTTGTTTACACCTTTAACTCTAGTTATGCAAAACAACAGCCTTATTCAAATATATTTTTTTATAATACCAAATAACTTTATTTTGAGAAATATTTAGGTCACGTCCAGAGGCATGACTTAAATATTAATGTAATTAATATTAGTGGGTATTATTATTTAGGTCATGCCCGGACATAACCAAAATATTTCTCTGGAATCACTCATTTTTTTTCTATCAAAATAAAATATTTTTTAAACTTTTGAAGATTTTAATGAGAAAATAAACGTAAACAAGAGCCAACATGAGAGTTGTGAATAGTTGGTCAGCAGTATTAGTGTTTGGTCATGAGTTCAAAATTTCCCTCCCTCAATAATTTTGAGGCATAAAGAATAGAAGTGTGAAAGTTGCGCCAATTTTGAAGCAAGTAAATTGAAATTTCTGTATTCATCTTCTTCCTCGCCATGGAAATGGAGTCTGAGAAGCATCTCCACCGCAAGCAGTGTTCCTATGAATTATCGGTAACTCTCAGCCTCTTCTATTTCTTCCTTAGCTCTTCATTTCCCCAAAAGGGTTTTAGGTATTTCTTAATTTCATTGGTAATTAGGGCTGGAATTGGGAACAATAATCTTGCTGATTTCTTAATTTTTTGGGGTTTAATGGCGTTGTTTGATGTAGGATGAGCAGTTTAGGGTTCATAAGGAGACGTACAATGGCCAGCAATACAGTCACATTTACTTCGCTCGACTCCACCTGATGAGAACCATTCTCCATTCGCTCGTTTCCAAGTGGAAACCTCATTTACCTGGTATTTCTTTACGACCCCTTCATTTTATTTTAGCTGGATTTGATTTGATTTGATTCCATGAGAAGTTTGGGTGGAACTTGATTTTGTTCTGTGCCTACATCACAATTCTTGGTTTCATAGTCCTTTAATCTGTTGCCATTTCCATTTCAGCGGGTTTTGGTATATTACAAGATTAAGAATGGTAAACAGGACCATAACTGAACTAGTTAGGTTTAAATATATCTCCTTTGCCAACCATCGTGGAATGACCTAGTGGTCCAGAGAGTGACAAAGTTTTGGGGAACTAATTTCCTACGGGTTTTGTGACATCTAAATGTTGTAGGCTAAGGTTGTATGTCTCCCGACATTAGTCAATATAAAATAAAAAGAACACATTCAAAATGTTATGAAAACAGAAATCAACAATCAATCAAAAGAAAAAAACTAAAATAGGAGAACAAATAGAATTTACGTGGTTTACTAACGGTTTGTTAACTACATCCATGGGCAGAGGAGAGAGTGTTTTATTAAGGAGATGTCGAATTACAGAATGTCGATTAGATGGGCTAGAGTTTCATTAGAGTTGTATGGTACTCTCTAATTAAAACCCTATTACAGAGAAGACCGAAGACCCAATTGCATAAAAAATATATATACGAGATCCCCGCTCGCTAACCTGACGATTCCCGACTAACTAATCGTAGGACATTAAATAGTTCAAGGCATATCTCAACACAAAAGATAAGTGTTTTTATTGTTGTGGTTGAATACAAATTAGGAGGGATTGGGGCCGACCATACTTTGAATATCTTTTCAGTTCTTAGATATTTATCTTGCGTGTAAGTTGTAACTACTTAAGCATTCTGTTTTTAATTATAATTCAAGGTAGAATAGAACTAGGAAGCAATTTATATAGAAATGGGTTTAATAGTTTAGGTGAATTTCTTTCTTGAAAACAATGTCTTGTAGTTAGTACTGTATTGGAATTGGAGGAAGGCAAGGAGTGTGTCATTGTTGGAACCATCTACAAGCACATGAAACTTAAGCCTACCATTCTGGATGAGTATTCAAAAGAGGTAATACTTCAAACAAATATGTCAACTACCATTTATACAACTTTTTTTTTACTTTTTTTTTGGTGTTATGGGATTGGTTGAGACATTTAAATGGAATGTGCAGAAATCCGCCACCCCACTTGTTGAGCCGCATAACTTTATGCACCCAGATGATCATCTAGTTTTGGAAGATGATAGTGGGAGAGTCAAGCTTTCTGGGGCTGTTCTTATACCTTCTGTATACGTTACAGGTCCGCATGGAATGAAATTATGGTGTCCTTTTGTCAGATATTGAAATGTCGGGGAATTGCATGAAGTTTTAATCTATTTTTTTGAGAATGTTGATACATATTGCACCCGTTCATCCTTGAACTTCTCTTCTAATTATGTACGACTTACGAGTTAATTCATGTTGCATTTGTTGCTGGAGCTAATGTATACTCGTCCTCCCATATGGTGCGTTCGAATTATAACTCAAGCAGCTATAACTACTTGCTTAAAAATATTTTGCTGCATGAATTATTAAATATCTCTCTTCCCTTTTTGAAGAATTGCATAAAGTTTTCAACTTTTTTAGTACGTTGATGCAGGATGCACTAATTTATCCTTGATTCCAAGTTGCATTAATTGTAGCGGGCAATGGACCACATATCTTCATTTTTTTTATACTAGAAATGAAAATAACGTCTTTACACAGCAGAACATGGTTTGAAAATAACTTATTGTCTAATACGCTGCCAGGGATAATAATTGCATTACATGGAAAGGAAACTAGCGTTGGTGACTTTTTGGTTTTGGACATCCTAGATGCTGACTTGCCGCCCCAGATAGAGCGGCCACTCATATCGAGTAGGATTTGAAACCTCCCTCGTTTTTTCATATGAATGTTTCCATCTCTTAAAACTCATCCAGGAGTAATTTATTCATATTCAATTATAATGTAGTGAGAGGGTTAATCATTTACTTTTGTTATTCGTTAATGTTATCAGTTGCTGCCATATTAGTTTATTGGTTCTTAATAGTTGGAGATTCATTCTTCTGTTATCGATAGTTTATGGATATGAGCAATGCTTCGCTCAATCGACATATGATAGGATTATGCTTTAAGGGGTATTATGAATATAGTAGGGGCATTTATGCAATTAGTTAGATAGTTAGTTAGTCCCTTGGCCTATATAAGATGTACTCTTCTCTTTCAATCTATACAACTTGAATATTCTTTTGACTAGAGTTATTGAGAGAGGGGAGCTTGATAGAGCTAGAATCTATCAACATATTAGTTAACAAAGTGTCTGTCAATTGCAATGTACTTCGTGCGGTTGCCAATAAGAAGCAACCAGGGGCCGTATCTCTGAACTCACTTTTGAATTGCTCCTTCTTTCTTATATTAAAAGGGAATTTCAAATGCATGCAGGCGAAGATAAGTACGTGGTTTTTGTGTCGGGTCTAAGTATTGGGAGAAGCACCTGTAATCCTCTACAGTTTCAGCTCCTTATTGATCATATAACAGGACATTTGGGGGATGTAAAGGTTGGTTCCGCTTTTACATTTTCCCTCCCTAAATGTTTATCAGTTGCTAAAATGTTTAGAACCATTAACTGAACAGGAACAAGGGATTGCAGCTCAAATAGTTCATGTTGTCATTTGTGGGAATTCTGTTGAAATTCCTCATGCAGTTTTAAATGGGCAGGTAAAGGTTTCACAAACTGTGCATCTTTTATTCTTTGTGTTCTTTGTTTCAATATGTTTTGATACTTTGCCGAGATCGGTTTAATTTCGAGAAGAAAATCACAAAAATTAATTACAAGTTTGATTGATAAAGATCAAGGAAGTTTAGAACTTTCCCAGTATTCAATTATTTTCTCTACACTATGGTAATGTCAGTGATGTATGGTTTTTTGTTGATAAGTTATTAGACGATAAGTTATTACCCGGCATGATGTTTTGCCTGCAGAATTTGTCTGCAAAGGACCAAACAAAGCTGACAGAATCGCTTAAAGAGCTAGATATCCTATTGAACCAGGTTCTTATCCAGTTGGTTCTCGGTTCAACTTTTTTTTTTCATTTGATTTTAATTATCAAATCTAGTTTCCTTTTTTCCCCGATCATAATTCCTGATTGTAAGTCAGTTTTCTTTTTCATCAGCTTGCCGCAGGTTTACCTGTGGACATCATGCCGGGTTCGAGTGACCCAGCTAATTTTGCCTGGCCTCAGCAGGTATTTTCTTTACAGAAGCAAAATTCCTGTTTTTCATCTCTGGTTTGATTTGTCAATAATGTCATTTTCTTTGCAGCCTCTGCATAGATGCCTTTTTCCTGGATCATCAGCCTATAACACTTTCAGATCTTGCACCAACCCTCATTGTTTTGAGCTTGATAATTTCAGGTTAGTCAATAATGTCAGCTTAACAGGGTAATTGACTATTTAGTTCGAACTTGAGTCAGCCACAGTTCAATTGGTGGTCCTTTGGTTTCAGGTTTCTTGGAACATCAGGTCAGAACATAGATGATCTTGAGAAGTATTCAGAGGCTAAAGACAAGCTTGAATTTATGGAGAGGACATTGAGATGGAGGCATCTGGCACCAAGTGCTCCAAACACTCTTGGTACAGCTCATTTTTACTTGTGTTTTTTCCCCTTGTTTCAGTGTTTTTAAAAGCTCAAGCCGCATTAAGGTGCAATAGCCTACGGCTTAGGCGCAAGGTGCAAAAAGGAGTGCAAACTTTTTTGTGAAGAGCACTATATATAAGAGCATTCTTAAAGAAGAGATAGTATAGTTGGAGTGAGAATATTAAAAAAAAAAAAACTCTAATGGTTAGTAAATGTTCTTTTTTTTTCTTAAATTAATAAAGAAAAAGAAAACCCTAAAGGCAAGGATTTTTCATTTATAGTTAGTAAACCTTATTATTACTTGTAATTAAGCACAAAAACTCACATTTTTCCCTGAATCTCGCCTCTTTAAGGTGAGGCGCTAGACCTGCACCTTGAGCCTAGGCGCGTGCCTTTTAAAACATTGCCTGTTTCAGTTGGTGGAAAAGCCATTTAGAACAATCTCTTTTTGCAATGATATAAAACTTCTCCAATGTAGTATTTTTATCATGAGTTTTCCAGGTTGCTATCCTTTCACCGGTCGAGATCCTTTCCTGATTGAGAGCTGTCCTTATGTTTATTTTATTGGCAACCAAGACAAGTTCGATACTCGCTTAATAAAGGGTATATTTTCACGTGACTCTGTATATTAATTAGTATGATTGCTGGTTCTTCTCGTAAGGAATAAATGGATGAGGTAATGTATTGTCATGTAATATTACTTTTTGAAAATGCAGGATGTGAAGGGCAGATGGTAAGACTTGTTTCGGTTCCGAGATTTTGCGAGAATGGAGTTGCTGTAATGGTATTATTTTATTACTTCAACTTCAATTCACATTGACCCTATATTTACACCTTTTTACAGCTTCCTAGTCATTACCTTTTTTTCATATATGTGAATAGGAGTGTTTAGGTCAACTTCAGCACATTTCGACTATTTCCATGAGATAATTGTTTCTCCCTACTACATTTTTTTTTATAACGAAACTATTTCATTGATGTGTGAAATAAAAGGAAGTTCACCCTACTAAATTTGATAGTCAAGAAAATTCATAGGAAGTTAATTCATTAGCAGGTGGTCATTATAGATTGGACCTATTATATCTTAGTCAATATCCTCTTGACCACTCAGCTAATTCATAAATAGTCTTTACTATTTACCTGCAACATGGAGTGGTCTAGTGGTCAAGAGAGCCTTAAGTAAAAGGTGATAAATTCAATCTATGATGGCCACTTGCATATGAATTAATTTCTTACAGATTTCTTTGACATTAAAATGTTGTAGAGTGTTGAATTATGTTACCGTAACAATAGTCGAGATGTATATAAGCTAGCTAGTCCAGATAGTCACAGATAAATAAAAGAGTAAAAACTCAAGGCAATATAAATTTTTATAATTAGGAACTAAATGGAAACTATAGTCAAAACTTAGGTCGGCCATTGTTCCCTTTTTTTTTCAAAATAATTTTTCTTTGCACATTCATCAGTTGTCTGAAACAGCGATGAGATTGATGAGCATTAATCTCATTAATGATATATAGCTGTGGCAATAAATTGCTGTCCTTAACAAACTGGCCCCCATCTGTTTGTTGACCTCTCTTTCTTAAAAGATCTGGCCCCTTATCAACCATAGAATGCAGCATTCAAAATATAACATTACCCTACTCCCTTTTGCAGCTCAACTTGAGAAATCTTGAATGCCACACTCTGAGTTTTGGAACTGAATTCAGCTGATCATTATGACGAATGAAGCGTTAAAGCGGTCAAGAATCGGGTTTTTCCTTCTGTTTATGCTGCTTTTGCAGGGGGCTGAGAATCTAAAATTGCCTGCTTCTAAGAAACTGAGGAACAAATACAGGATCATCTATATTTTCTGAACAGTAGAACCATATTTTGGGGAGCTTGGAGAGATCAAGAGAAGGATCTGATGCCTGAGTGAGGTCATGCTCCAAACATATCAGATGGTTTTGATAGGGCCTCCCCCACAGTGTAGGAATTTGTAGTCTAGGATGGTGAGATTGTCTGAATTTGGCTGGCATTGTCGGGTTCAGATTTGTATGTGCACGTATGATTTTGTGAACAAGAACATAATTTAATTGATAGCTAGTGACTTAAAAGTCGTGGGTTTGAATCTGCCATTCGAAAGGTTGTTGAGTTAAAAAAAACATGCTTTTACTCAGTTGTACACTGGTAATACCTTGAATGCTTAATATATTAGTTTGTTTTCTAGGTTTTGCTTGCTGTTGGTGTTAGTTTTAGGGCATGGATTGCACATAATATATATTTTGTTTTATATGAAAATCTATAACTATTCAATTTTAGTATACTTTTACAACTATGGGCTGGTATAGGACTTGCAATTTATATTTTGGAATATTAAGCCTTATTGATAACCCTTTTATTTTTTGTTTTTGATTTTTGAAATTTAAGCTTACAACAATTATAATATCGTATGTTTTTTTTTTTTACTTTGATACCTACATCTTATTTATATTTTTTAGTAACTCATCTAGAATTTGAAAACAAAAAAATGTAGCTTTCAAAACTTTAAACGGGTCTACAATTTTGAGTTTTATCAATATTATGTGCAACTACTTTTATTTTAACTCGAAGTTTTGTGTAATTACTACGTTCTAAAATTCAAAATTTAAGTTAAATTAACGAGTATGAACAGACTAGCAAGTTACCTTTTAAACTAATTTGAGAATAAATTAACTAGTTAATGATATGGATTTGAGTTCAAATTCAACTAGTTAAGATATTGATCGAAGATTTGAATCTCTTGTATTCCCTCCATGTTAGAACTAACAAAAAAAAAAAAAAAAAAATCAAAGAATAGGGAAAAAAAACTCCAAATCAAGTCATGGAAAAGTCCAAAAATTCAAAATCAAAACGAAACCTAACTGAAAAGCATATTACACGACCAGAAAGAAAAAAACTCAATTTATATTAGCTAGGAATGTTGACAAAAAGGAAAAAAAAAAAAAAAAAAAAACTCTTATCCTAATTATTGAACTAAGAAAATCTTTTCACTTTTTTTTAAGTATTTATTGTGGCTATCAAAACATTTTAGAGGTTTTTGCAAAAATAAACCAAATTGATAAAATATTTATATTTCTAAGTAAATTTGAAAAAATTTAGCAACCATAGTCAAATATACGATATAAAATAATACATTTTATACTGAATAACTAATACATAATACAATATAATGAGTATTATTTATATTATATATTTGACTTGTATACTAAATATTTTCAAATTTACCTAGATTTATAATTATTTTGTAAAATTAGACTATTCAGTACAATTTTTGATGTTACTATTAATCTTAGTTTTAAGTAACTAAATTAACTCAAGGCATAAAACTTAATTGATTTAAGTAAGCCTCCCATCCACTAAAAAAAAAAAATCTTCCAATAAATTAGATCCGTTAGATACGTGTCAGCAATAACGTGGGAGTTTCAGAAACGAAAAACGACACGTCGGAAACCATTATTACACTTGAAAATTTGAAACTCAGAAATTCCTCATCATTATTCCTCCCAACGGCTATAATTTCAAAATCCAACGGCTATGATTTCCAAATCCAACGGCTTAGTTTCCCTCTTTATTAATATTGTAAACTCGCCATTCTTGCAATCACAATTTTTCAGTGGCTAAAAGAACCTCCGATGAGCTATTGAGGAAGTTTGCTGAGGTGGGCTCCGATCCCGGCGGAAGGAGGCTGTTGATGTCGGTGAAGCAGCGGCGATGGTGGAACGGAAGTGGCTGATTCCGGTGGCGGGGAGGAGTAAGAAAGCTGGGATTGAAATTAGAGATTATCATAGAAACAAATCTAATTTCCTTGCTGCCAAATCAAAAGGTACATTTTCCTAATTTTCTTTTTATTTTTTAAAAAGGCACATTTTCGTAATTATCACCACTTTCTTTTGCCAAATTTTTTTTTTTCCAAAAAGCTGGAAAGGGATATAATATATCTCTTCCCAACCCAGGTTGGCCCACCAAACATGCCTTAATTCTCTTCCATCATTAATTTGCTTTATTATTTTTTTGTTGTGTGTTTAATTTCCTCTTAGGGCAAGTTTGGTGGACCAACATGGGTTGGGAAGGGATGATATATATCCCTTCCCACCGTTTAGCCTACCGGGATGTTTTAAACAAGGCTAAAATGGCGTGTGGGTGGGCTCTCTACGCGTGGCCCACTTTTTTTTTTTTTTTTTTTTTTTTTAAATTCTGTGATTTTTTTTTTGTTAAATACCTTTTTATTTTATACTTAATACATTTAATTCCAATTTTTTGTGGAAAATATTTAATTCCAATTTTTTTTTTATATTTGTACTTTTTATATAGGTTAAAATACTATTTTGGTCCATCAACTATCACTCTTGTTTCATTTTGGTCCATAAACTTTCAAAAGTCCAATTTTGGTCCCTCAACTTTGCCAAAAGCTTAAAAATAATCCTTGTGTTAAAAAAAAGTTAACTATGGTAAAATTTTTGATGAGTTGGCAATAAAGTAATGATAAAAAATTCATTTCATCTTCTTCTTCCTTACCCCTCCTCCATTTTCCCTCTTTCCCTTTCATTTTCTTTAAACAGAATTTTTTTTTTCTATTAAAAAGAATGTCCCCATTCTCAAAATTGTGTTGAAAAACACATTTAGCTGAGAGATTAGAGTTTTTGTTTTGAAAGATCAGAGTTTTTAATAAAAACCTAAGCATAGATAAAAATTGAAAAGATATTTTGAATTCCTTCTAATATTTAGAGAGTTGAAGGACAAATTAAAAGAGGGTTGCTATTATAGTTTTAGTTTTAGAGGCATACTCCAAGACTCTCATTTGTGTGTTGGAACAACTTTTTCTTGCATCTTATTGTCCACATATACAACAAAAATGCTAGAAATTAAAAACTTTAAATGATTCTCAAGTCCTTCTCCTATTATGCTTTCAGTTTTAGAGGATTTTTAAACATCAAATCTCATTATTAGAAAGGTTAGAGAGAATAATGAGAAGAAATTCAAAAGATCAAGTGCTTGAGGATGAAGAAGAATTGGATGAAACGGTGCTCTGTTTGTTGGTTTGGTTTTTTTTTATTCCGGCGATGAAGAATTATTAGATGGGAGATTTAGGTGAGAGAAAGAGAGTTGAGGAGGGGGACATTTTTCTTAACACATTTTTTTTTAAACTAAATATTTACATGAGCACAAAATGAAAGGGGAAGAAGGATGAAGAATGAGGGATGACGGATGAGAAAGAAGAAGATGAAATGAATTTATTATTATTATTTTATTGTCAAGTCATCAAATTTTTAACTATAGTTAAAAAAAATTTAACCTAAGGACTATTTTTAAGCTTTTAACAAAGTTGAGGGACCAAAATTGGACTTTTGAAAGTTTGGGAACCAAAATAGAACAAGAGTGATAGTTGAGGGACCAAAATTGTATTTTTACCTTTTATATATTTACAATTATTTCAAAATATAATAAATGATAAATTATCAAAACTAGGAATTGAACTTTAACTCTCTTTTAAAATATTAAGAATTTGTGTTTTTAATTTCAGTTTATATAATTTTATTTGAGGTATATTTTGATTTTCCTTAAATTATTTATTATTTTTTATCAATTTGAATTATCTTTTAAATAAAAAATAAAGATGGTTCAAACTATTTCATTTTTTGAAATATAAAAATAAATATTAATTTTATTATTTAGGAAATTTTTCTGTATATTTTGTAAAAATATATAAATATTATATGAATATAAAATATAATTTTTCAAAATAATTAATTTTTAATCTTATAATTTTCATTTGAGTTTCTAAACTTAATTTTTATTATAATAATTATGTTATCACTTTATTTTTATTTTTATTTTTCAGTTTTTTATTTGAGATTTTTAACATTTTTTTTATAAAAGTTAGGTTGATTTATCCATTTGATTATTTTTTATTATAATTATTACCTTTAATTATTTTTATTTATAATATACTAAATTTTAAATTAATTTAAATAACAAATAAAATTAAATAAGTTTTTCATTACATTGAAAAAAATATAATATATATTTTTTTTTGAATGTGCCAACTAGGATTCGGTCTACGAACCAACAATATCAACTTAATTTAAAGTTTGATTGATTGACCATCAAGCTACAATCTTGTTAAAAATAATTAAATATTATATTAACAAATTAAATATTTATTATTTTTATTATATATAAACATCACATCACTTCACTTTCTTTTCTATCAAACATAAATTTATTATCACTTCTATTCATTTTCCTTCTTACCAAACATAAACTTATTATCACTTCTCTTTCTTTCACTTCCCACCAAACATAAATTTAATCTCACTTCCCTTCATTTCCTTTCCCCTTCCCTTCCTTTCCTTTTCTTTCCATTCCCACCGTAGCCAAACATGCTTTTATTCTTTAATTCGTTTTAATCTTATTTATTTACAAAAGCATTATTTTTTCTTTTTCTTTTTTCTTTATTTTTTTATTTCCTTAAAGATATTTTTTGTTCTTCTTGTATAAATATTTTAATGAACATATTTTTATTATGGTTTTCTTTTTTCTTTTTATGAAAAAACTGTTTTTAAATCAATTTTAAAATTTAGAGACAAATATTATTGAAAATAGTTTGGACTTTTAAATATAAATGATTAACTATATTTTTTTTATAAAGTTATATTTACAAAAAAAATTTAGAGGAAAAGAATGGTTTTTTAAATTTCTAGCAAACATTAAAAGGAGAAGAGTTAAGATAACATTTTGTACAATATAGTAATCAAAGTAGTTATCCACCCTCAAATGTTGTTGAACTAAAAAAAATCTATATCAACTACATTTATACTGTTGTTTCTCAAATTTTATTTATTACTATTTGTTAAGAAATAATTATTAGTTTTTTTATAGTTTTGTTTCTCCCTTTTTAATTAAAAAGATCTTTGTAATTTTCTCTCCCTTTAGAATAATTTCAATCGTCAATTATATTATTATTATTTTATCTAAAAGAAAAGTTATAAATAGTTGCATCAAGTATTTCCCTGACGTTCAAATTCACTCTCCTCTAATTGTAGTTGAGCTAAAAAGATTTAGTTTTAATATTTAATTTTAATTTTAATATTAATTATTATATTATATTATATCATTGATTTATTTAACTTTTTTTTTTAGAAACTTTTTAGTTATTAGATTGGAAGTTTAGGTATATATAGTATATGTATGAATGAAGTTGAACCTTTAAGAGATGTTTGATATAAGTATTAAGTTAATCCATATTAACTTAATCCCTCTAAATCGTGTTTGGTGGACGGGTTAACTTAATCCCTCATATTAACTTAATCTCTCATATTAAGTTAATCCTTCACGAAATCCAACAATAATCCCCCTACATTCTCTCTCCTCGTTTTTCGAAATCATCTCTAATTAAATTTTTAAAAAATCTATTCAACTTTAAAAATTAGATTTAAAAGTTTATTCAAATTATTTTTTAGGTTTTATATTTAATTTAATATAT
>JBBMEF010023287.1:0-17711 GCA_037832685.1 Sicyos baderoa | reverse complement strand
TTGGTCGGGTTGGGTTGGGTTAATTCTAGGTCAACCCTTGACCCAACCCAACCCATAAATATTTCATGATTTTGAACTCAACCCAACCCAAAAATGTATTTAACCCAACCCAACCCGTCAAATTGGGTTGGGTTGGTTCGGGTTATTCAGGTTTCGGGTTGGTTGAACACCCCTATATTATGTATACATATTTCCTTAAGAAAGTAGAAGAAGACCAACAAGTTTTAAAAACAAAAAAAAAAATAGTTTTCCAAAGTTTGTTTTTATTTTTAAAAGTTTGTTAGTATTCTCCTACTTTCTTAAAAAATGATGTATAAATGGTAGAAATGATGTAGCACATTGTAGGAAATTTGAGAGAGAAAAGACTTAAATTTGAAAACCAAAAACAAAAAACCAAATGGTTATCAAATGGGGCCTAAGGGGTCTTCGTTTAGATTTGTCGGCAATGTCGATTAATTCTATTTAGAATAAATTCGATGAAAAACTTAAAATATAGAATTTAATTTTTATAATTTAATAAAATCTAAAAATAATAATAATAAATAATCATCATTAAAATGGAAAAGTTAGCAAAAAATTGGTTATTCATGTGTCAATTAAAAAAAATAAAAGAAGTGTGAGTTAAATGGTTGATGGAAGAAAAAAACTAACTTTTTAAAACCTTTTTTTAATGAAAAAAATACATTTTTTACACGTTTAGGAGGTGTTTGGCTGCAGATGAGATGAGAGAAGATGAGATGTTGACAGAAGAAAAATGTTGTTTGGGGTGCAGGGAAATAGGATGAGATGATAGAAAAACCTTATTTAGTATGAGGGTAGAGGATATGAGATGTTATGTTTTTTTTTTTTTTTAATCATGATAAAATTATTCTCGAATCTTAATCTATTTACAAACGCATGAAAATTTAACTAGTAATATAAAATTAAATATTATACCGTCCTACGATTTCTCCAATCACTGAAACTAAAAAATCAGACAAACTTTAAAAATCAAGATTAAATATAATTTTTTTTTTTAAAAAAATTGTATTTTTCCAAATTATATAGATAAATTCTAGATTTTCTAATTTTCATGAAACTATGATAGATATATGTATAATTTACCATTTTATTTATTTTCAGACGACGGCGGAATCCCATTTCTACCCCCACAACACTTCCAAAATACCCAAAAAGGCAGAGCAAAAACGACAAGTCGAATTCCCACTAGATTGCACGACCTTCAATAACGTCACAGGAGGAGGAGGCTGTCCTGCCAACTACCCGACCAATCGGACAGCGGAGCAAGATCCGAGCCGTCCAAAGTCAGCCACGTGTCCGGATTACTTCCGTTGGATCCACGAGGACCTGCGGCGGTGGGCCCGGTCGGGGATAACGAGGGCGGCGGTGGAGGAGGGGCGGAGGACGGCGAACTTCCGGCTGGCGATCGTAAACGGGAAGGCCTACGTGGAGAGTTACAAGAAGTCGTTTCAGTCGCGGGATAGTTTTACGGTGTGGGGGATCCTACAGTTGCTACGGAGGTACCCTGGGAGAGTGCCTGATTTGGAGCTCATGTTTGACTGCGTTGACTGGCCTGTGGTTTGGGCCAGTAAGTTTAGTGGGCCCGATGGGCCCAGCCCACCTCCTTTGTTTCGGTATTGTGGAGATGATGCCACGTTGGATATTGTTTTTCCTGATTGGTCCTTCTGGGGATGGTAAACTCATATCCTTTTACTTAGGCCCCGTTTGATAACCATTTGGTTTATTGTTTTTGGTTTTTCAAATTTAAGCTTATCCTCTCTCAAATTTCCTACAATGTGCTACATCTTTCCTACTATTTATCCATCTTTCTTTAAGAAAGTAGGAGAATATTAACAAACTTTTAAAAACAAAAACAAACTTTGGGAAGCTACTTTTTTTTGTTTTTAAAAGTTGTTTGGTCTTCCCCTACTTTCTTAAGGAAAGTTGTATAGATGGTAGAAATGATGGAGTACATTGTAGTAAATTTGAGAGAAAATAGGCTTAAATTTGAAAAATCAAAAACAAGAAACCAAATGGTTATCAAACGGGGCCTTATTTTTTTATTTCTTCATTCGATTATTTTTTAATTCAATTCTTATATAACCGCATATTATATAACTTGAAATTATAGTACCATAGAGTTTTATACACTAATCAATGAGTTAATATTATAGAATATGAGATTTCATCTCAAAATCAATTGACAATGAGTTGAGTAACTCATATCTCTTATAAGTGCTTGTAGGACTTTCAATTTTTTCCATGTGAGACAATTGTGAGATCTTGACAGATTAATGGTTGAAATGAGTTACGTTATTATAACACAACTTAGAGAACGCTCTTAAATGAATGCCCAAACACTATCTTAGGTCACAATCTAATACACGCTCTTAATTTTAACTTTCTTCAAATTATAGAGACTTAGAGACTAAATTTTGGTATATATCAAGAGATTGATAGATTTATATATGGATAGAAATGAGAGTGGCCAGTTGAGCTTTATACATGTGGACTTTCACTTCATGTCTAATATGCTCAACATGTCGCTAACAAGAGCATAACTCAATTGACAGACAAAAATAAGTTTTGGAAACGATTTGGTTTAATTTTCAAAACTTTCGCTTAAATTTTGAAAATAATGTGTAGAAAGTACTGTTTATAAGTTTACTTTCAAGTTATCTAAGTGGGCAAAAACTTTTGACACTAATGGTAACATAAGAGTTGAATTCATTAGAAATGCAATGCCATATCCTTGAAGTATTTAGTCTTGTGATGATTGAATAATTAGCCTACTTTTGTAGGCCAGAGATCAATATAAAGCCATGGGAGCCATTGTTGAAGGATATAGAAGAAGGGAACAAAAGGATTCCATGGAAGAGTAGAGAGCCTTACGCTTATTGGAAGGGAAACCCCGAGGTTGCCGAAACCCGAAAAGATCTACTTAAATGCAATGTCTCCGACCAACAAGATTGGAATGCTCGTGTATTTGCTCAGGTATCGGTTTACATTTTGTCGAATATAATCAAACCAACAGTTTCCACACATATGCATACCAAGTATGTCATCATGTCCATCAAATATCCGAATAAACGTAACTCGATAGCGAACAGATTGTGCTCGTAAACTGCGATTTTTTTTATTATTTTTTTTTTTTTGTATAGATCAATTCTTATAATTCTTTGAAAAACAATTTTCAGAATTGGATGGAAGAATCCCAGCAAGGATATAAGCAATCAGATCTTGCAAACCAATGTCTTCATAAGTACAATTTGAACCTTTTTTGTTCATTCCAATGGTAGCTAATATCTTATTCAACTCTGCTCAGCTTGTTTATATTATTACACTCATTTGCAGGTATAAGATCTATATAGAAGGATCAGCTTGGTCTGTTAGTGAAAAGTACATTCTTGCTTGCGATTCGGTTACATTACTCGTAAAGCCTCATTACTACGACTTCTTCACGAGAGGTTTGATGCCAGTGCATCACTATTGGCCCGTAAAGAACGACGACAAGTGCAAGTCTATAAAATTTGCAGTTGATTGGGGCAATAGCCATAGGCAAAAGGTACTTCCACAATTGGCTGAACTGGTTACTCGGTGTACTTTTTTTTGTTATCCGTGAGTGTCTGGGTCAGCTTACGTGCACTTCGAATATATTCACTAGACATACAACATATGGCCCTACAACATTTGGATGTCAAGATAATCGGTAGGAAATTAATTTCTTAGTAGGTGGCCTTTATAAATTGAATTCATTGCCTTTTGGTTTCTTAAGACACTTTTGACACACTAGGCTACCCATGGTGGTTGTTACTCGGTGTACAACGGTACTTATCAACTTAAATTCTCCTTATGCCGTTCGAGTTTCGTGCCTGAGATTATCTGTTTTTCATGGTTTCTTAGGCACAGGCCATTGGCAAGGCAGCAAGCAGTTTCATCCAAGAGGAGCTGAAGATGGACTATGTGTATGACTACATGTTCCATCTTCTATCTGAATATTCTAAACTCTTAAGATTCAAACCAACGATACCGCCCAATGCGATCGAGCTTTGCTCCGAGGCTATGGCTTGTCCAGCTGAAGGGGTCACTCGAAAATTCATGACAGAGTCATTGGTGAAGAGCCCGGCAGATTCGAGCCCGTGCACGATGCCGCCCCCGTATGATCCCGCATCACTTTTTCTTGTTCTTAGTAAAAAAGAGAATGCAATTAAACAAGTAGAAAAATGGGAGACAAATTTTTGGGATACTCAAAGTAAGCAGTCATAGACAAAAGACACCCTTTCTTGTTCCCCCTTTTTAAAAATAGGTATTCATTACATTTGAAACACATGCCATTTTCTTTTTGTATCTACTTCAATATGAATTTCTATAGAGAAATAATCAATCATATCATTACAAAAACTCATCTGGGTGTTCTTCTCTAACATGTTTGCTAATTGACCATGAGCGTTGTAACTCATCTAACTTATAAATGATATTCTTTACTTTTTCAAAATCGGGTCTCAACATATTCCACGTACCTAAATATCCATTTGGGTTTAATGAGCTCTCGTACCATATTAAATAGTAGGAAGTTCCATATCAAAATCAATCGACAATGAGTGCAGTAACTCTCATCTATCTTATGAATGCTATAAGAAAGAAGGAATCCTCAATGATCATTTCAAACAAACACATTGAATTTGTCATGTCTTTCCTTCGCTTAAAATTGTGAAAGAGTATGTGAAAGAAGGAACCTTTATATAGAATTACAATAGATCATCAATACAGCTTTAGAGATCAGTGAAACCCCATGAAGCAAAACAAGAATCAAAACATACAAAAAGAAGTGGAAATGAATTTGAAAGAGTATCACAACATTATGCAGTCTCAAAAATAAAGATTGGAGAAAAAGGAGGGGGAGAAAAGAGATGAAAGGTGAGCTTAAAAAGCTCGAGCTTTGATTATGTCGAAGCTCATTTCGCTAGGATCCGTGGCTTGCAATTCCACCTGAATTCCATCCAATTCCCTCTTGAATCTATCCTTCGAGCTCGCGTACACCATCTTATTTCGCACTATCGATGTGTCGGGTGACCTTCAAAACAGAGAAAGGCAGAGATTTGGAACAAACAGACAAGCTTAGTTCATGTGTTCTTAAAGTTTGAGGCTTAGTTTATGTAACAAAGTTTGATATAGAAGCTGAAATTTTACCCAAGTATGTTGAAATGCTCTCTCTCCTTACAACACCAAGAAGCCAATGAGAAAGACATTGGTGTTTGGATAACATTTGTTTGTATTGCAATCAATGTCATGAGTGTCTTTTTATAGTGTTTGGTTTATGTATCAAAAAGTAACATGAAGCAAACAAAGAGTTTCCCCTAACTTATATCAAGATTCCAAAGAGGCTTAGATTGAAATTAATTTGTTAGATTTAACTACATGCATGAATGATAAATATAAAATGTTTAGAGACATAAAATTGTTAGATGAAATGCAATGTCAATTTGGGTAGACTTGAGTTGTATATTAGAGAAGAAAAGTTTATGTTACCATGCTATAAAGAAAATCTTGCTTTTCTGGCAGTTCTCGTCAGTAGTGAAATCAAAGTCGAAAACAGCATAGCGGCACTCATTACGAGGAATAGCGGCAGCAAAATTATCATAAGTTTCTTCAGGGCTTCCAAGTTTCTCCACGACGACTTCCTGATTCACAATCTTGAATATGATGAAACGATAGTTCCTCTTCGTTTTTAATTCCAAAAATTTGAGCTTGCATTCATCACTCACCGCCATTCCAGATGCTGCGTTCGCCTATAATTCACCAGATCCATGATATAACAAACATCAGTTCATTTTTCACTAGTTTTTCAAATTTGGTTGTCATGATCATGAACATGAGAGAATTTCAAAAAAAAAAAAGAACATAACAACGTTGACGATTAACGACGATGAAAAACAAAAATCGACATGAGCGTACCATTTTGACAATCGATGTGATTAGAGAAGGGAAGAGAGATGATTGTAGGGAAAATGGAGGAGAAGAATGAAAGAAATGAGAGATGAAAAGGTAGAGGGAGAGATCCTTATTTTGTGGGAGAGATGAGAATAGAGAGGAGTAATTTGAGGGACAAAACTAAGGTTGAGAATTGTTTTCAATGGCTAATATTATTTCTTCCAATATCAAAAACTAAATAAAATGAAAATAAAAATAGCTCTCCACATTTACCATGCCACCTTTCATGAAACAACATTTTTTCTTTTTCTTTTATCTTTTCTTTCTTTTTTCTTTTTTAAAATTCTGTTAAGACGCTTCCTCATATTAAAAACGGTCAAATGGTAAAAATTGGTGGTTTCTCTTCCAAAGACAGCTCTTCTTACTTTTTTTTTTTTTTTTTTTTTTTTTTTTTTTTAACTTTTGACAAAATTTTATGTTTAATTACACGCTCTAACCAGTCATATATGTCTATTTAAAGCGTTAGTCACCGTGTCAATAAGTTCATTTAACTGATTTTTAATCTAAATTAGCCTTTTTACTAAAGACGACAATCAACATTCTATCCATTTGTCTAAATAAATGAAAACTAAACTCATGAACATATATGGCCCGTTTGGTAACGTTCCTGTTTCTAGTTTATATTTCTTACTTTTCGAAAACAGACTTGTTAGGTAATCGTTCCTATTTCTTGTTCCCTCAATAAAAAAAAACGTTTTTCAAATTATATGTAAAAAATGAGAAACTTCTAAAAGTAGTTTCTGGTGTTTTTCATTTTCTGGAACTTTGCTATATATTAATAAATTTAACGTGCTGTATCTTAAATAAAATGAATGAGTGGTATGTTGGTTTTAGATGACAACTTATTTTATCTCTCTAATAGGGCTCAAGTTCAAATCCTGCTTGCTTTCTATTTTCTTAAATTTTACTATATATTTGTTTTCTTTTTCAACGGTTATCAAACACATTCTTATTTTTTATAAAAAAAATAAAAACAAGAAACAAGAACAAAAAAACAAGAAATGAGAAACAGAATGTAACGAGCCCATACTTACTCAAATAAACTAAATAAAAGTTTCTTACTAGCAATATCTTAAATTTGTATTTATTATATATATATATATAGTCTCATTATTATAGTATATGGATAGACCAAACCCTAAAAAAAGGTAAGAAAAAAATTAACATAGAGAGGCCACCAATAATCAAGAGCCATACACACAAAACTCTTTAGCTTTCCATACATCACACACACTCAAACTATAACATAGTATTTTTATATAAAAACTTGTCACTTTTTTCTTCTCCATGTTAGAAGTAAAAATGATCAAGCTTTATTTGGAATGGGAGCAATTTCAGGAGGATTTGACTCTATCGGAATGACGATTGGAGCACCAGGATTGATCGGAGTGACAATTGGAGCACCTGGCGTTATCGGAGCGATTATCGGAGCAACGGACAGAGAGGTTGGCTGGACGGGCTCGGATGCAACCATAGGCGCAATCGACAGATACAATGGTTGAATCGGTCCTGGTGCGACGATTCCCGAGCTTTTGATCTCCGACATTTCCCTTCTCACATTTCCTCCTTGGGCTTCACAAAGTCTTGGAAGAAACACACCTACCAAATAAATATATGACGTTAAAATAACCGTTAGCGTTATGACCAACTTATGGACACTTCAACTCTATCAAATTGCCTTACTTTATAATATTTTGTGGTCAAAGAAACGCTAAAAAATTATTTTTAGATAGGAGATCATCATAAATCAAACATATAAGTATGAGAACGTTTGAGATTTATTTTAAGCATAAAGTTTAAGAACTTGCTTTTGAGATGTATCTTAATCCTTACTAGATAGTATATTGGAGATCAATCTCAAAACAAATGAAATAACTTGTCTATCTTATAAATATTATAAAGATATGTGTTTTCATTTTTTCAATATGTGTGATTCCCACCATAATCTTCGACCTATCTCTTCAAAATGACACTTTTAGGTTCATCATCCTTAAATCAAATATTTTATTTTTTTAATTAATCTTTTATTTTTTACTAAAGACGTAAAATGTATTTGGGCTCTATGAGCTATGATATTATAGTAGAGAAACATGATGTTCCATTTAAAACCAAATCGTGAAAAAGTTCATCTATTTTATAAATATTGTAAGACATTCTCATCTTTTTCCAATGAAACCATCAACATAATCAATATATTGGTGGTCCTCTAACAAATTATTATCATAAGAGAAAAGTTTCATGTCAAGGTATGACAAAAAAAACTCCACATGTTATTGTTCTTTGTTGTCAATAAACTCTACAAAAAGGTACTAATGTTCTCAAATAATATAAAAGTTTTCGGTTTCGAACTTGTGGGGCTATGAAATTGAAATGAATTAACACCAATCAAGATAACCAACATGGTCACCGTGGTTTTTTAAGTTCAATATATGTCTTGTCTAAATTAGTTGAACACATATTTAAAGTACATGTACATGTCTTCGATGACTCGAGCGAATCATCAATGACCCGAAATCGTGTTGGTCATCGATCATCTTCGATAACCGTCGGTGACGAGCGTCAATGTTTAATATCCATGACCGCCGGCCTGATGCCGGTCATCGATCAACTTCGATGATTTTGTGTATGATGACGGTTCACCGCCGGTCATAATTCTAAAACAATGATTGTCGACGTCGGTCATCGTTTTCACGATTTTTACTAGTGACACGTACTTAAATAGTAATCAGTCACAATATCAAAATATTAAAACTCTATAGAAACTTTTCAAATTTGAGAGGAAAAAGAAGAGTTTGAGTTCATATTTAGAGTCACCTTCACCAGCAGCGAGGTTGAAGAAGAGGTCGACGATATTGGCGCAATGGTCGTAACATTGAGAGGAACAAAGCTTGCTAGTAAAGTGAGTGTCGAGAAGAGAATCAGAGGATATTCCAAGGGTGTTCCTGTCGAGGCCACAACCTTCGACACACTGCTCTGTTTCGACGATGTTATGTAAACGGTCAGCTTCGATCTTCGACGTGCGACATGTGAACGCTTCTTTTCCACATCGTTTCACTGTCTTTTCAAGCACACACCTTTTTCCAGACCATGACACTGCAAATGCACAATTGGTTTTGTCCAATGCCTCACAGTTTATTGTGCTTGTTGTTGTTGTTGATTTCCCTGATAAAACTCCATTGGATTTGTGAGTGTTTGGGTTATGAGAAAATGTGAAGGAATAGAAAGTACATCAAAATGGGAGATTTTGTGAAAAACATACTCAAATTATATTGTTTTTTCATCAGTTATCTTTCTTTTCTTACAATCATTACTTTTTTTTTTCTTACAAACATAAACATAGTCTTTAAAAAATGTGTATTATTTTGTATCTACTTGGTACATATCTTTCCCAAAAAATGATTTTAAGAGAAAAATAGTTTTCATAAACTTTTTTTTTTAAGACTAGGAATTCAAATTAATACGGTGACAAAAAAATATATTAGAGAAATTGGTTAAATAAACATGCCTTTTCATAAAATTAAAATTCATATGTTACCAAATTGGCCTAACTTTTTAAAGTTGGACTAGTTTTTAAAAAGCAAAACTAAAAATGAATAACATAACAAATAAATTATTTATGATTTTTTTTTTTTTTGAAATAAAAGTTAAATGCTTATCAAATTTGGGACTTTACTTAAAAAAAAATATAATAATAAAATAAGCTTGAAAACAGTACTTAGAATTCTTTTTTATTTTTTAAAAATTGTCATCTACTTTTTAGTTTTTACCATACTTTAAAAAACAAGTCATTTCTAAACTAAGAAAGGAAATTACAATGAAGAAAAACAAAGTAAAAAAGTTCCACATTCTCTTTTGGTGGTTAAAATTTTAATTGTGGCGGTAGCAAAATACACGTCGTCAAAGTTTTTTTCTTGTCACAAATTAAACAAACACATATTCATGGAGAGAATAGAGATGTTCAATTTTTGTGGAATTTCGGCTTAGGTGGGGAATGGGAATGGTGAAATTATTTATTTGAATAAATATTTTTTCATAATAATTAAAAATATCTAGTTGATAGATAATTTAAAAGAAATTTTAATTATTTGAAATTATTATTAAAAAGAATATAAAAAAAAGAAAAAAAAAATAAACAGAGAAAAAATTCGCAGCGAGAAATCTCCGCCCCCATCACCAAGAAGAAAAAGCAAATTTCGCAGGTACGAAAATTGATTTGAGTGGCCAGAAGGAGGACAAGGAAGGCATTTTTCGGCCCCGCATCTCCAACTAGAACACATGTTTTTTTAGAGTTGCAAATTAAATTGTATGTATAGCTAGAAACATGTTATAAAGCTTGGAGTTGTAAAGAAAATTGTACCTAATGTTGTATGGAGGGAGAGAGCCATGAAAAGAACCAGGATTGCAAAGTTTAAGAAGCAAAATCTAGAATCCATTTTAGAAAAGCTTGAAAAGAGCATCAATAGAAGAAGCTTTCAAGCTTAGATATGGAGTTCTTGTGAGAGCCAAATGCTGCTAATTTTGAGTCATTTGGAGCTTCTTTCAGTTGGGTTTTATAGATGTTTGCAAATGGAGACTTGTATATTTGGAAAATTAGCTCTCTTTTTTTTGTTTTTTTTACATTGACTTTTCTTTTAACTTATATCATGTTAAATTATAAGTTAGTCCATGACTTATGAGTTTATATTTATTTGGTCTTTACATGTTTAAAAATGTATTTAGTTTTAAACTTGAGCCAATAATATTAAGAGTGGAGGATTCGAACTTGTACCATCATGATTACCGTATTATATAAGATATCAGTCAAACTATACTATTTCTAGTATATTAGATATAAATTTGAATTTTATGTTTAATAGATTTGTGAATTTTAAATTTTTAAATAGAATGATTAAATTTGTATTTTTGAAAGTTTATAAGGCCAAATATGATTTCAAACTTCAATGTCTGAGGGTTACATGTGTAATTTAACTTTAAAAATAAGAATAATAATAAGTTTCGATTTTTTTTTTTTTGGTAGTTGGAAATTCCCTAGAATTTAATTTTCCAAAAAAGAAAATAAATATGATCTTCAAGTCAAAACGAACTACTTTGATTTGATTGAATTCTCCTCTCCAAGTTTAAATTTGAAGACTTTCACTTCTATGGCCGTCGAATGTACGCTAATTTTTCTTTGAAGACTTTAATTTTTTTTTTGAAGATTTGAAGACTTTGTTATAAATGGTCGTCGGACACGTTTTTTGAATGGACGTGTCTATAAAGGCATGACCCGATATGAAATGAAGTTTATATAATTAAGGCCCCAAATAATTATTTAGGCCCCGTTTGATAACCATTTGGTTTATTATTTTTAGTTTTTCAAATTTAAGTTTATTCTCTCTCAAATTTCCTACAATATGCTACATTTTTTCTACTATTTATCCATCTTTCTTTAAGAAAGCAGGAGAATACTAACCAACTTTTAAAAACAAAAACAAACTTTGGGAAGTTACTTTTTTTTGTTTTTAAAAGTTTGTTGATCTTCCCCTACTTTCTTAAAGAAAGATGTATACACGGTAGAAAGAATGAAACAAATGATAGGAAATTTGAGAGAAAATAGGCTTAAATTTAAAAAACCAAAAACAAGAAACCAAATGGTTATCAAACGGGGCCTTAGTTTCTTGTTTTTGATTTTTCAAATTTAAGCTTATTTTCTCTCAAATTTTCTATAATTTGTTTCATCATTTCTACCATGTATACATCTTTCCTTAAGAAAGTAGGGGAAGATCAATCAACTTTTAAAAACAAAAAAATGTAGCTTTCCAAAGTTTGTTTTTGTTTTTAAAAGTTGGTTAGTATTCTCCTACTTTCTTAAAGAAATATGAATAAATGGTAGGAATGATGGAGCACATTGTAGAAAATTTGAGAGAGAATAGACTTAAATTTGAAAAACAAAAAATAATAAACTAAATGGTTATCAAACCGGGCCTAAGTTATGAGTTTAAATTACTCAATCATGTTTTATAATTCAACTATAATTGAAATGTGGATTCAAATGTGTAACCTATTACTAAGTCATATATGATATCACTGTAACTCTATTTATTTTGGCCAATTTTAAATATGTTTTCCAAGTTAACAAGAACTTAGTTTAATGAAATATGAGTATAGGCTAATCAAGAAGTCTTTTCTTTTTGTAGTAAAAAAAATAATGATAAGAAATTTCAATTCATGACTTATAAATTATTAAACACAAATGAATGTTTTTAAATTATTTTTTCGTTCACCATTGTTTATATATATATATTCCTTTAACTTGCATTTGTTATTAACTAAAAATAAGTGTGCATGGTGCCCAAATTTGTGTAGTTTCAATGATAATATTTGTTTTGGAATTTGGCTAAAGTTTCAAATATTGTTTGTTTGATAAGATGAAACTTGCGGTGGATAATTGATAAAAAGACGAACACATATAAAAGAAATATATAATTTCATAGTTTTTTGGTTTTCCATATTTTTCATGTATCATTTTTCTTTTTTTTTTAATTTAAGCCATCTTAAAATTATTTTGAACAATGAAACCCTCTTTTCTTTATTAAAAATAATAATAGTAAGTATTGATAATTTAAAATAAAATATATTATAATCAAAATACAACATTATTTTAAATATATTTTAGAGTTTCATTTAAGAATCGCACGGTAACAAAACTAAACAATATTTTTTATTTCGAAGTATCAATACAACCAACCAAACACCTTAATCAATAGATTCGTAAAATAATTTAATTATAGTACTAGATTTGTAGAAATCAATATTTTAAAAAATCTATATTTCAACCGGTAAATCAAACTAGACCCGGCCTAAGAGCTCGAAAGACACTCAAAACATGATTTAAATGAGAGTTTTATCAACCATTTAACTCTAACTTGTGAGGGAATCATACTTACTATTTTCTAGGGCTCAACCAAAATTCAAAGCATTGGGTAATGGATGTGAAAACCCTAGAAATGGTCAAATGTCAATAACATTGCCATTAATGGCGGCAATATATAATATACTTTTCAAATTTTATAAATCGTACCCTACTTATTTAATTAATTTTAATTTTGTTCGTAAATTGCACTCTTTTTTTTGCCCTTTTCCTTTTTATTAATGGTTAAATTGTCATTCAAAGGAAATTGTTTTGATTGTATAACTTTGATGAAGTTTTACTCAATAACTTTCTTGTGATGCACATATGATAGAAAATATTGAGATTTTTTGTAAGTTAATTGTTTTAACTTTTAAGACTATGCATGTGTTCACTTCAATTTCTTATGAAAAATTAATTGCAAATACCAAATTTCAATCTTATGTTTACTTAAAAATTAGTTATAATTTGTCTAATTGTTTAACAAACAAATAATTGAAATGACTTTACATTTTGACACAAACAAAACTAGTAATTTAGACCCCGTTTGATAATCATTTAGTTTCTTATTTTTGGTTTTTCAAATTTAAGCCTATTTTCTCTCAAAATTCCTACAATGTGCTTTATACTTCCCACTATTTATCCATCCTTCTTTAAAAAAGTAGGAGAATACTAACCAACTTTTAAAAACAAAAACAAATTTTGAGAAGCTACTTTTTTTTTTTTGTTTTTAAAAGTTGGTTGGTCTTCCCCTACTTTCTTAAATAAAGATGGATAAATGGTGGGAAGGATGGAGTTGTAGGAATTTTGAGAGAAAATAGACTTAAATTTGAAAAACCAAAAACAAGAAACCAAATGGTTATCAAACGAGGCCTTAAAGATGCTGGTTATGATTCACAAAAAAAATTGGTTTGTGGGAATTTAAATATAATTTGAGCCAGTAACTGTGGAGTTGAAATATATATTTTTCTTATCATATATTGTTTACCCACTAAAAAAGTCACGATAAAATTTGAAACTCAAAATTTTTATTCGCAATGTTGGGTAAACAAAATATCCCACATCGCTAAGAAGAGGGGAAGATCTTGGGTTTATAAGGAGGGGACAACACCTCCATTGATGTGGGGCCTTTTGGGAGATATCCAAAAACAAAGCCAGGAGGGGTGATTCCCAAAATGGAAAATATCACATCAATGTGGAGGATTGTGAGTGTTTGTTGTCCCTAACAGGCAAACATCCCAGAAATTTCTCCCTTCTTTCAAACAAAATGGGAAGAATAAAAGTGAGTAAATCGTAGGCTTAAAGTCTCGTCTTAAAATCAAGTTACTTGTATACTTTAGTTGCATATATAATTTAACTAAAAACAATAATAATTAAAAACTCATTTAATAAAAAGGTTTGACGACTTAATTGACTCTCATTTAAATAAAACAGATACGAAGAACATGTATCATATTTTTCAAGTGGATTATTCAAATAGATCAACCCAATAAGTTACAAAACCTACAAACAATTGTATATAAGAGAGAAAAAAATAATACAATCAAATAGCAAATTTTTGAGTATTTATTTCCCACAATGATCCTTCTTTCATTTTTTTTTCTTCTTTTCGATAAACTAGTTATTTATTTGGTTTTTTTTTTTGTTGTTGTTATTCTCATGGTAAATGTGTAAATATAGTAATTGCATAATCATAAAACAAAGGGGAATTCGCATGTATATTAAGACAAAGAAATTACATAAATAGCAAAAAAATGAAAATATTAGCAAAATTAGATTTTATAGACTCGATCGATAACGTTTGATAGACTCCATCAATAGTATATGAATTTTTTTTTTTACTATATTTACAATATTTTTAAAATGTTGCTATAATTCTAATGTGGGATAGAGAATTTGCTATAGAGTGCAAATTCCCTAAAACAAAATATAAAACCATATTAGGAAGCTAAAATTGTGAAAAACTACACTGAACCTATAAAGAATGAGATCAAACATAAACAGAAAAGAATAATCCATTTTCTTGCATATTTGAATGAATTCATTAGCACAAACTGTTTAATCTGGATGAGAGTCGACTAAAATCAAATATACTCCGTAGCACAAACCGTTTTCAATAGTTTATAATTAATGTCACCAATATTTTTCAATTAAGGTAATAGATAGTTTTAATTTGATATTTCTGGATATCTATCTTAAGACTAGGCGTGTTTACCCTTATTTTTTAAAAAGAAATCAATAGACAACTAAAAAAATGACAAATTAAAATATATTTAAAAAACGCCCAAAATAATATTAGGAATGGAATATTTATAAAAAAAGCGTTATAATTAATATAAATTGTCGTTCAACAAATTTTATTTTTTGAGTTTAGGGGTATTTGTTTGACATATCTTAGTACAATTTAATTAAAAAAATTACTAACTCCTCAAAAACTTATATTTAAACGAGTTTTTATTAACTTTATTTATTTTTTATTTTTAAAGTAACTTTCATTTCTAACAATTAATTTATAATCATTTATTTATAACTACTCAATCATTTATAATTATTCATTTCAAATCAATCAAAATAACTCACTTTTAATTAAATTTTTTTAACTACTCATTTTAAATCTACATTTCAAATCAATCAAAATAACTTATTTTTAACTAATTTTGTTTAGCTACTCATTTCAAATCAATCAAAATAACTTATTTTTAACTACTATTTTTAATCTACATTCAAACACAGTTTTGATTCTAATTTTTCTCTACAAAAATTATATTCAAACAAATTCTTATTTATCACTTTCAATTTTTAAGTCATTCAACATAACTTTTAGTAACTTTTAAGTTAAATTCTACTTAAATATGTCAAACAAACGCTTCATCAATTATTCCTTATAAAACACAGTAATTTATTCTAAAAGAAATAAAATAAAATAAAACAGAGTAATTTCCCCTAATTTAGCCTACAAAAATACACCGAGTTTCCTTTGTGCCCCAATCGCCGTCTTCCGTACGCAACTCCCTTCTCAGACTCCCGCCATTGTTATCAACCTTCTACACAACTATCTCCGTTCATCTTTTTTCTACCGGCGCCGGAGTTTGATTCTCCGACCAGTCTCGACTCGTTCGAAGCGAAAAACTCCGTCGTTTCGAGTTTCTGCTGAATCAGTGCTTTCCGACCTTATAGTCCGTGGATGTCAATTCCAGTTACTTGATATCGTAGAAGCACAGAAATCTTAGAGAAGAAGGCAACCATGGTGATGACTCAGTACGGCACCAAATATGCCGTCCACATTATCACTGAGCATTTCGGCAGTCTCGTTGCGGTATGGATTTTACTTTTGAATCTTTCCTCAAATCTTAGTTCGTGTGAAATTATAGGTTTAGTATCAAGGTCCTAGGTTCGAGACTAATTTGTGACATTACTCCGTCTTCCGGTGCCTGGCCTAGGTTGAGTATAAATTGGTAATATTGTGATTTGTGTCTTGGCTCATTGAGCTCACTAGGGTTTAATATATATAAGTAATGTTGAGGTTTTATTTGTTGTGTTTGGCTAATAGCCTCCACCACAATTCCATCCTTTCATCCATGGCTTCTCATATCTTCTTGCTGCTCAAATCATCACATTGTTTGCGTATTGACAGAAAGTGTGCGAAACCCTGCTCCGAAGGGGCCCTTTGACGTTAAGGCTTCTTATTCGATTTGCGGAACTCAGCCCCTCACAGGTCAACAACTGCCTTCTTATTCTCATCCAGCATAATTGTGTCCAAGCCTTCACTGCAGTGACAGAAGGTAGAATGTGTTTTTATTCTTATTGAAAGTTGTGGTTCTATTGTGTTTTTTGTTGGTAAGGCTATTGTTTGGTTAATTATGGGCTAAAAGAGAAGCCATTTTTATATTAAATTAAGTCAGGATGTTAGAATTGAGTTGACATAGCTGGGATTATTTAGTGTCGTTTGGAAGAATTTATTTATACCCAGTTTATGGAAGTTAGATTTAGCCATGTTCTTAGAGGATTTGTGAGGCTAACATCTTGGCCTAGGGACGGGTGTGGTTACCTTTAGTAATGTGGAGCAGAACTTCGTTTTCCAAAAAAAAGGTAGTTGTATCATCCATAAGTGAAAATTGAGCTTCTTATCAATGTCATTGTGATTGCTTGTGTAGGCGAGTTTGGAGCCGCACCGAAGTCTGACACACAATATTTGGCGTTGTTCAGTTACATACTTCATCGTTTGAGGTTTTCCAAATTCATGGCAATGGCATCGGAAAAGCTTGAGAAAGATACAGCTGTCAGTTCATTTACTCACATTGGCAAAACTGGCTTATTGAGAAATTTCTACTTCGAGTGAATTTAGATTCTTAACTTGTGTTTCTGATTTTATAGTGTGAAAAACTTCTTGAGGGTTTGCTGCAAAATGGTAGGCTTTCAATGGAACAAATAATTGAAAGAGCAGATTCTTTTAAACATGCAGGCAAGTTCGATGCCTGGTATTTTTATTTCTGTGTTGTTATTTGCTTCTATCTGCAGTATTATTCAATATGCTTCTTTTTCCAGTGCCAAAAAATTGTGTACTGATTTCAATTTTAAAATGGAATTTTATCAATCAGAACAGGGAAATTTTAAGAGTGGTGGATCCTAGAGATCACAAATTCTATATCATTCATGTCAAGCCTAATTTTGAATTTTATTATTCAGTCAAGAAACTGACTTCCTTGAACAAGTGAAATTATTTAAGGATGAAGAAAGTTAAGTTTTCTTTTAAGAAGAAGAAGAAGAAAATCTTATGGGAGCAATTTATCAGAGCATATTGTTGGAATATATGGTTGGAGAGAAACAGGAG
>JBBMEF010023226.1:0-17740 GCA_037832685.1 Sicyos baderoa | reverse complement strand
TATATATATATCGGTTGGCTTGATAAGTCTCATGAAATATCGGTTGGCTTGGCTTTGTCTCTTGAAATATCATTTGACTCGAATTAGTCCCTTAAGATAACGATTGGCTCGAATTAGTCCCTTGATATATATATATATATATATATATATCGGTTGGCTTGATTAGTCTAATGAAATATTGGTTGGCTCGGATTAGTCTCTTGAAATATTGGTTAGCTCAAATTAGCCCTTGAAATATTGGCTCGGATTAGTCCCTTGATTTATCATTTAGCTCGAATTAGTCCTTCAAGATATCGATTGACTCGAATTAGTCCTTTAAACTATTCTATTGGCTCGAATTAGTCCCTTAAACTATTCGATTGGGTTGAATTAGTCCCTTAAACTATTCGATTGGCTAGAATTAGTCCCTTAATGTATATATCGGTTGGCTTGATTAGTCTCATGAAATATCGGTTGGCTCGGATTTGTTCATTGAAATATTGGTTAGCTCGAATTAGCCCTTGAAATATTGACTTGGATTAGTCCCTTAAATATTGGTTTATTCTAATTATTAGTCCTTTGAAATATCGATTGGCTCGGATTAGTCTCTTGAAGTATCGGTTGGCTCGGATTAGTTTCTTGAAATATCGATTGGATCGAATTAGTCATTTAAAATATTGATTGACTTGGATTAGTCTCTTAAATTATTGGTTGGCTTGAATTATCCAATTGAAATATTGATTGGCTCGGATTAGTCCCTTGATATATCATTTGGCTCGAATTAGTCCTTCAAGATATCGATTGACTCGAATTAGTCCCTTAAAATATCGATTGGCTCGAATTAGTCCATTGATATACATATCGATTGGCTTGATTAGTCTAATGAAATATTGTTTGGCTCAGATTAGTCCATTGAAATATTGGTTAGCTCGAAATAGCCCTTGAAGTATTGGCTCGGATTAGTCCCTTGATATATCATTTGGCTCGAATTAGTACCTTAAGATATCGATAAGCTCGAATTAGTCCCTTAAAACTATGGATTGGCTCGAATTAGTTCTTTGAAATATCGGTTGGCTCGAATTAGTCCCATAAAATACTGATTGGCTCGAATTAGTCCTTTGATATATATTTATCGGTTGGCTTGATAAGTCTCATGAAATATCGGTTGGCTTGGATTTATCCTTTGAAATATTGGTTAGCTCGAATTAGCCCTTGAAATATTGATTTGGATTAGTCACTTAAATATTGGTTGACTCTAATTATTAGTTCCTTTAAATATCGATTCGCTCAAATTAGTTCCTTGAAATATCGGTTGGCTCGAATTAGTCCCATAAAATATCGATTGGCTCGAATTAGTCCCTTGATATATATCGGTTGGCTTGATTAGTCGAATTAGCCCGATATTGGCTGTCTCGAATTAGCTCCTTGAAATATTAGATGTGGATGACTCGAATCAAGGTCGTGAAATATCGGTTGTCTTGGATTAGTCCCTTAAATATCGGCTGACTCTAATTATTATTCTCTTGAAATATTGATTGGCTCGAATTAGTCCCTTAAAATATCGATTGGCTTGAATTAGTCCATTAAAATATCGTTTAGATCGAATTAGTCATTGTTATATATCGGTTGGCTTGATTAGTCTAAAAAAATATCGGTTGGCTCAGATTTGTCCCTTGAAATATTGGTTAGCTTGATTAGTCATAAATATTGGTTGACTCTAATTATTAGTACTTTGAAATATCGATTGGCTCGGATTATTCTCTTGAAATATCGGTTGGCTCGAATTAGTCACATAAAATATCGATTGGCTCGAATTAGTGTCTTGATATATATCGGTTGGCTTGATTAGTCGAATGAGCCCCTTGAAATATTGGCTGGCTCGAATTAACCCCTTGAAATATTGGATGTGGATGACTCAAATCAAGGTCGTGAAATATCGGTTGTCTTGGATTAGTCCCTTAAATATCGGCTGACTCTAATTAATATTCTCTTGAAATATCGATTGACTTGAATTAGTCTCTTCAAATATCGGTTGACTCGAGTTAGTCCCTTAAAATATCAATTGGCTCGTATTATCCCTTAAAATATCGATTGGATTGAATTAGTCCATTGATATATATCGGTTGGCTTGATTAGTCTCATAAAATATCAGTTGGCTTGGATTAGTCATTTGAAATATTGTTGAATGACTCGGATCAAGGTCGTAAAATATCGGTTGTCTTGGATTAGTCACTTAATTATTGGTTGACTCTAATTATTAATCCATTGAAATATCGATTGGCTTGGATTAGTCCCTTGAAATATCGGTTGGCTCGGATTAGTTTCTTGAAATATAGATTGAGTCGAATTAGTCCCTTAAAATATCGATTGGCTTGGATTAGTCCCTTAAATTATTGGTTGGCTTGAAATATTGATTAGCTCGGATTAGTCCCTTGATATATCACTTGACTCGAATTAGTCCCTTAAGATATCGCTTGGCTCGAATTAGTTCCTTGAAACATCGATTGGCTCGAATTAGTCCATTGATATATATATATATATATATATATATCGGTTAGCTTGATTAGTCTAATGAAATATTGGTTGGCTTGGATTAGTCCCTTGACATATTGGTTAGCTCGAATTAACCCTTGAAATATTGGCTCGGATTAGTCCTTATATCATTTGGCTTGAATTAGTTCCTTAGGATATCAGTTGGCTTGAAATAGTCCCTTAAACTATGGATTGACTCGAATTAGTCCCTTGATATATATTTATCGGTTGGCTTGATAAGTCTCGTGAAATATCGGTAGGCTTGGATTTGTCCCTTTAAATATTGGTTAGCTCGAATTAGCCCTTTAAATATTGACTTGGATTAGTCCCTTAAATATCGGACTCTAATTATTAGTCCCTTAAAATATCGATTGGCTCGGTAATAATCCCTTGAAATATTGATTGGCTCGAATTAGTCCCATAAAATATTGATTGGCTCGAATTAGTGCCTTGATATATATCGGTTGGCTTGATTAGTCGAATTAGCCCTTGAGATATTGCTGGCTCAAATTAGCCCTTTGAAATATTGGATGTGGATGACTCGAATCAAGGTCGTGAAATATCGGTTGTCTTGGATTAGTCCCTTAAATTTTGGATGACTCTAATTATTATTCTCTTGAAATATCGATTGGCTCGAATTAGTCCCTTAAAATATCAATGGGCTCGAATTAGTTTCTTAAATATCGATTGGATCGAATTAGTCCCTTTATATATATATATATCGGTTGGCTGATTAGTCTCATGAAATATCAGTTGGCTTGGATTTGTCCCTTGAAATATTGTTTGATGTCTCGGATCAAGGTCGTGAAATATCGGTTGTCTTGGATTAGTCCCTTAATTATTGGTTGACTCTAATTATTTGTCCCTTGGAATATCGATTGGCTCGGATTAGTCCCTTGAAATATCGGTTGGCTCGAATTAGTCCATTAAAATATCGATTGGCTTGGATGAGTCCCTTGATATATCATTTGGCTCGAATTAGTCCCTTGAAATATTGGTTAGCTCGAATTAGCCCTTGAAATATTGGCTCGGATTAGTCCATATCATTTGGCTCGAATTAGTCCCTTAAGATATAGATTGGCTCGAATTAGTCCATTGTTATATATATCGGTTGATTGATTAGTCTCATGAAATATCGGTTTGCTCGGGTTTGTCCCTTGAAATATTTGTTAGCTCGAATTAGCCTTTGAAACATTGACTTGGATTAGTCCCTTAAATATTAGTTTACTCTAATTATTCTCTTAAAATATCGATTGACTCTAATTATTAATCCTTTGAAATATCGTTTGGTTCGAATTAGTCCCATAAAATATCGATTGACTCGAATTAGTGCCTTGATATATATCGGTTGGCTTGATTAGCCGAATTAGCCCCTTGAGATATTGTTGGCTCGAATTAGCCCCTTGAAATATTTGGATTTGGATGACTCGAATCAAGGTCGTGAAATATCGGTTGTCTTGGATTAGTCTCTTAATTATTGGTTGACTATAATTATTAGTCCCTTAAGATATCGGTTGGCTCAGATTAGATTCTTGAAATATCGGTTGGCTTGAAAATATCGATTGGCTTGGATTAGTCCTTTAAATAATTGGTTGGCTTAAATTATCCTATTGAAATATCGATTGGCTTGGATTAGTCCCTTGATATATCATTTGGCTTGGATTAGTCCCTTAAGATATCGATTGGCTCGAATTAGTCTCTTAAAATATCGATTGGCTCGAATTTGTCCCTTGATATATATATATAAGGTTGGCTTGATTAGTCTAATGAAATATTGGTTGGCTCGGATTAGTCCCTTGAAATATTGGTTAGCTCGAATTAGCCCTTGAAATATTTACTTGGATTAGTCACTTAAATATCGGCTGACTCTAATTATTAGTCCCTTGATATATCAATTGGCTCGGATTAATTCATTGAAATATCGATTGGCTTGAATTAGTACTCTAAAATATCGATTGGCTCGAATTAGTCCCTTGATATATATGGGTTGGCTTGACTAGTCTCATGAAATATCGGTTGGGTTGGATTAGTCCCTTGAAATATCGGTTGACTCAAATTAGTCCATTAAAATATTGTTTGTCTCGAACTAGTCCTACGGGTTTCCTAGGCATCCAAATGTTGTAGGGTCAGACGGTATTTCCCGTGACATTAGTCGAGGTGCATGCAAGCTAGCCCGGACAGTTACGAATATAAAAAAAAAAAACAATAATAATAAATATCGATAGGCTCGGATTAGTCCCTTGAAATATTGGTTGGCCGAATTAGTCCCTTAAAATATCGATTAGCTCGAACTAGTCCATTGATATATATTGGTTGGCTTGATTAGTCATAAAATATCGGTTGGCTCGGATTAGTCCCTTGAAATATTAGTTGGCTCAAATTTGCCCCTTGAGATATTGGATAACTCGAATCAATGTTGTGAAATATCGGTTGGCTTAGATTAGTCTCTTAAATATCAGATGACTCTAATTATTAGTCCATTAAAATATCGAGTGGCTCGGATTAGTCCTTTGAAATATCGGTTGACTTGGATTAGTCCCTTAAAATATTGGTTAACTCAAATTAGCCCTTGAAATACAGACTTGGATTAGTCTCTTAAATATTGGTCGACTCTAATTATTAGTCCCTTAAAATATTGATTGGTTCGGATTAGTCTCTTGAAATATCGATTGGCTCGAATTAGTCCCATAAAATATTGATTGGCTAGAATTAGTCACTTGATATATATCAGTTTGCTTGATTAATCGAATTAGTCCCTTGAGATATTGACTGGCTCGAATCAGCCCCTTGAAATATTGGATGTGGATGACTCCACTCAAGGTCGTGAAATATCGGTTGTCTTGTATTAGTCCCTTAAATATCGGTTGACTTTAATTATTAGTCTCTGAAAATATCAATTGGCTCGAATTAGTCCCTTGATATATATCGGTTGGCTCGAATTAGTCCCTTGAAATACTAGTTGGCTCGGATTAGACCCTTGAAATACTGGTTGGCTCGAATTAGTCCCTTTAAAATATTGATTGGCTAGAACTAGTCCTTTGATATATATTGATTGGCTTGATTAGTCATAAAATATCGGGTTGCTCGGATTAGTCCCTTAAATATCGGATGACTCTAATTATTAGTCCATTGATATATCGAGTGGCTCGGATTAATCCTTTGAAATATCGGCTGGCTTGAATTAGTCTCTTAAAATATTGATTGACTCGGATTAGTCCCTTAAATTATTGGTTGACACGAATTAGCCTCTTGAAAATATTGGATGACTCGAATCGTGAATATTGGTTTGCTTGGATTAGTCTCTTTAATATTGGTGGACTCTAATTATTAGTCCATTGAAATATTGATTGGCTCGGCTTAGTCCCTTGAAATACTGGTTGGCTGGGATTAGTCTGTTGAAATATTGGTTGACTCGATTTAGCCCTTAAAATATTGGATGACTCGAATCAGTGTCGTGAAATATCAGTTGTCTTGGATTAGTCCCTTAAATATCGGTTTACTATAATTATTAGTCACTTGAAATATCGGTTGACTCGAATTAGTCTTTTAAAATATCGATTGGGTCGAATTAGTCCCTTGATATATTTCGGTTGGCTTGATTAGTCTCATGAAATATCGGTTGGCTTGGATTAGTCCCTTGAAATATTGGTTGGCTCGAATTAGCCATTGAATTATTAGCTTGGTATAGTCCATTAAATATCGATTGACTCTAATTATTAGTCAGTTGAAATATCGATTTACTCGGATTAGTCCCTTGAAATATTGGCTGGCTTGAATTAGTCACTTAAAATATTGATTGGCTCGAACTAGTCTTTTGATATATATCGGTTAACTTGATTAGTCATGAAATATCGGTTGGCTCAGATTAGTCCCTAGAAATATTGGTTGGTTCGAATTAGTCCCTTGAAATATTGGATAATTGGAATCAATGTCGTGAAATATTGGTTGGCTTGGATTAGTCCCTTAAATATCGATTGGCTCGAACTAGTCCCTTGAAATATCGATTGACTCGAATTAGTCCCTTAAAATATTGATTGGCTCGAACTAGCCCCTGATATATATTGGTTAGCTTGATTAGTCCTGAAATATTGGTTGGCTCAGGTTAGTCTCTTGAAATATAGCTTGACTCGAATTAGTCCCTTGAAATATTGGATGACTCGAATCAATGGCGTGAAATATCTGTTGGCTTGGATTAGTCCCTTAAATATCGGTTGACTCTGATTATTAGTCCTTTGAAATATCGATTGGCTCGGATTAGTTTCTTGAAATATCGGTTGGCTCGAATTAGTCCCTTAAATTATCGTTTGGCTCGAATTAGACCTTTAAATTAACTGTTCGCTTGAATTAGTGTCTTGAAATATCAGTTGACTCGTATTATTTGTCTCTTGAAACATTGTTTGGCTTGGATTAGTGTCGTGAAATATCGATTGGCTTGGATTAGGCCCTTAAATATCGATGGACTCTGATTATTTTTCCCTTGAAATATCGGTTGACTAGAACTAATACTTGAAATATAGATTGGCTCGAATTAGTCCTTTGAAATATCAGTTGGATTGAATTAGTCCCTTGAAATATTGATTTTCTCAAATTAGTCCCTTGAAATATTGGTTTGATCGAATTAGACCATCGAAATATTGGATGACTTGAATCAGTGTCGTGAAATATCGCTTGGATTGGATTACTCCCTTAAATATCGGTTGACTCTAATTATTAGTTCCATCAAATATCGATTGGCTCGGATTAGTCCCTTGAAATATCGGTTGACTCTAATTAGTCCCTTAAAATATCGATTGGCTCGAACTAGTCTCTTGATATATAGGTTGGCTCAAATTAGCCCCTTTGAAATATTGGTTAGCTTGAGATATTGGATAACTCGAATCAATATTGTGAAATATCGGTTGGCTTGGATTAGTCCCTTAAATATCGGTTGACTCTGATTATTAGTCCTTTGAAATATCGATTGGCTCGGATTAGTTCCTTGAAATATTGGTTGACTCGAATTAGTTCCTGAAAATATCGATTGGCTCGAATTAGTCCTTGAAAATATCGATTGACCCGATTTAGTCCCTTGGTATATATCGGTTGGCTTTATTAGTCTTGGAAATATCGGTTGGCTTGGATTAGTTCTTTAAAATATTGGTTGGCTCGAATTAGCCCATTGAAATATTAGATGACTCGAATAAGTGTCGTGAAATATCGGTGGGCTAAGATTAGTCTCTTAAACTCTCAGTTGGTAATTAGTCCCTTAAATTATCCATTGGCTCAAATTTGTCCCTTCAAATATGGATTGACTTATATTAGCCATTGAAATAACGGTTGACTCGGATTAGTCCCTTGAAATATTAGTTGATTCGAATTAGTCCCTTGAAATAACTGTTCGCTCGAATTAGTGCCTTGAAATATCAATTGACTCGTATTAGTCACTTGAAATGTAGGTTGGCTTGAATTAGTCCCTTAAAATATCGATTGGCTCGAATTCGACCCTTGGTATATATCGGTTGGCTTGGATTAGTCTCTTCAACTATCAGTTGACTCTAATTAGTCCTATGAAATATATGTTAGCTTATATTAGTTGAAATATATGTTAGCTTATATTAGTCCATTCAAATATTGTTTAGTTTGAATTAGTCTTTTGAAATATTACTTGACTTGGAGTATTAGTCCCTTGAAATAACTTTTGCTCGAATTTGTGCCTTGAAATATGGGTTGACTCTAATTAGGAACTTGAAATATCGGTTGGCTAGGATTAATCCCTTGAAATATCAGTTGACTCGGATTAATCCCTTGAAATAACGATTGGCTTTTATTAGTCCTTTGAAATATCGTGGACTCGAATTATTAGTTCCTTGAAATATCGGTTCTGATAAGTCCTTTAAATTTTTATTGACTGAGATTATTAGCTTTAAATAACAATTGACTTGGATTAGTCCCTTCAAATATTGGTTGATTAGGATTAGTACTTGAAAATATCGGTTGGTTTGGATTAGTCCCGTGAAATATTAGTTGACTCGAATTATTTTGAATTTTGATTTTTTTTTTTGGATACAACTATACTGGGGGAGAGGGATTCGAACCTGTAACCTCATGGTTACTAGGTCATACAAGATGCCGGTAGAGCTATGCTACCCTTGGCTAGTTGACTCGAATTATTATTCCCTTAAAATATCGGTTGACTCGTATTAGTCCCTTGAAATATCTTTTGACTTGAATTTGTTCTTTGAAATATTGGTTGACTCGAATTATTAGTCCCTTAAAATATCGGTTGGCTTGAATTTGTCTCTTGAAATATTGGTGGACTTGAATTATTAGTCCGTTGAAATATCGATTGGATCAAACTAGTCTTTTGAAATATTGGTTGGCTCAGATTAGTCCCTTGAAATATTAGTGACTCGGATTATTAGTCCCTTGAAATATAAGTTTACTCGGATTATAAGTACCTTAAAATATCGGCTGACTCGAATTATTAGTCCATTGAAATATCAATTGGCTTGAATTTGTCCCTTGAAATATCGATTGGCTTAGATTAGTCCATTGAAATATTGGTTGGCTTGAATCAAACCCTTGAAATTTTTGTTGGCTAGGATTAGTCCATTAAATATTTGTTTAATCGAATTATTAGCCCTTAAAGATATCGATTGGCTCGAATTAGTCACTTAAAATATTGGTTGGCTCGAATTATTTATTCAAAATATCGGTTGACATAGATTAGTCTCTTCAAATATCGGTTGGCTTGGATTAAGTCTCTTGAAATATTAGTTGACTCGGATCATTAGTCCTTTGAAATATCGATTGGCTCGAATTAGTCTTTTGAAATATTGGTTGACATATTAGTTGACTTGGATTGTTAGTCCCTAAAAATATAGATTGACTTGAATTCATCTCTTGAAATATTAATAGACTCGAATTAGTCCATTCAAATATCGGATGGCTCGGACTATTCCCTTCAATATCGGTTGACTCGGATTATGAGTTTTTTGAAATATCGGTTGGCTTGAATTAGTCATTTGAAATAGTGGTTATCTTGAATTAGTCCCGTGAAATATCGATTGGCGCAGATTAGTCTCTTGAAATATGGCTCGACTCGGATAAGTCCTTTGAAATATCGGTTTGATCGAATTAATCACTTTTAATATCAGTTGCTTTGGGTTATTAGTCCTTCAAAATATCGATTGGATCGTATTAGTCTAAAGTTTTGGTTGGCTCGGTTTAGACCCTTGAAATATCGATTGGATCGTATTAGTCCTTTAAAGTTTTGGTTGGCTCGATTTAGACCCTTGAAATATCGGTTGGCTCAAATTAGTCATTTGAAATATCAATTGATTCTGATTAACAGTCCCTTGAAATATCGATTGAATTGGATTATTTGTCCCTTAAAATATTGGTTGGCTCGGATTAGTCTTTTGAAATATCGGTTGGCTCAGATAAGTCCCTTGATTTATCGGTTAGCTGGGCTTAGTTCCTTAAAATATTGATTCGCTCAGGTTAGTTCCCTAAAATATCGATTGGCTTAGATTAGTCCATTGAAATATCAGTTGACTCAGATTATTAGTCCCTTGAAATATATCGGTTGGCTCGAATTAGTCCATTGAAATATCGGTTGGCTTGAATTAATCCCTTGAAATATCGGTGGCTTGAATTAGTCCCTTGAAATATCGGCGGACTTGAATTAGTCCCTTGAAATATCGGCTGACTTGAAGTAGTCCCTTGGAATTTCGATTGGGTCGAATTAATTCTTTGAAATATCAATTGGCTCGGATTAATCTCTTAAAAAATTCATTAGACTCGGATTAATCTCTTAAAAAATCCGTTAGACTCGGATTATTAGTCCCTTGTAATATCTGTTTGCTCGAATTAGTCCCTTAAAATATCGTTTGGCTCGGATTAGTCCCTTGAATTATCGGTTAGTTGGGATTACTTCCTTGAAATTTTAGTTGACTCAGGTTATTAGTCTCTTGAAATATCGGTTCGCTCAAATTAGTCCTTTGAAATATCGGTTGACTCGGATTAATCCCTTAAAACCAGTTGGCTTTGAATTATAATTTTCTTGAAATATCAATTGGCACGTATTAGTCCATTGAAATATCAGTTGGCTTGTATTAGTCCCTTGAAATATTGGTTGACTCGAATTATTATTATTTCTTTGAAATATTGGTTGGATCGAATTTGTCCATTGAAATATCGGTTGACTTGGATTATAAATCCATGTAAATATCAGTTGGCTCGAATCAGTCCTTATAAATATCAGGTTGCTCGGATTAGTCCATATATCGGTTGCTTGGATTAGTCCTTTGTAATATCGAGTGTTTTAGATTAGTCTTTTGAAATATCGGTTGGCTCGAATTACTTCCTAAAAATATCAGTTAACTACAATTATTAGTCTCTTAATATAATGGTTGTTGATGTCGTGCTTGTGTGTGGTTCGAGACGGTTCAGAGTCATACCCTCTTGAAGAGCGTTCAAAGTAGGAGAATGGAGAATTGCTATATGTGACACTTATATGAGGTCTAAATGAAGCATCAAGGTAGCTATAGATTTGGTGAAAATTTGGTGGAATGCCGAAAAGCTGCTTTATAATGTTAAAAGAGTAATATCTTGTTGGTATCATAATAATCACTTTTGTTTAATTGGTAACACGTCAACCACATAAGGATCTATTTCCACTAATTTTAATTTACCCACACACTATAATAATAAGTTTGTAGGATTTATACCATCACCAAACTTATAAGAGTGATTTGTTTCAAAAAAAAAAAAAAAAAAAAACTTATAAGAGTGATGTGATACGATGAATTGTGCTAGAGCACTGAATGTAGTACATCATTATGTGAGCTTAGTGGCGTGTACACATCATGGTGTGCCATAGTGCAGACTCCTAACTTACCAAGGTGTGAAGTGAGAAGTTTTGGGTCAGTTTTGGCTAGCTTATGTGAGTACATATTGTTGTATTTAAGCGTAGGGTTGGCGTGGAGATTGACCTTTAATTGTGGTAGGACTATATACATTTGTGTTTGAGGCTTATGCAGATAAACTGCTAGAACATTACTGAGGTGAGGAGTCATTTTATAGTTGTTTGTGAGGGGTGTATGAACATGAGAAGATCCAGTGGATAGCGACCATTAGTCGTTAGGGACAGTGGTGATAACTCTTATTGTTGTAGAGCAATTATGTCACAGATGAATCCCACATTTACGTACTTATGGTATTGGTAGTAATTGGGGGAGTGGTGATGGAACTTGTTATACAAAATAAATGGGTGATATGCCTTAAGCATCAACTATATAAGCTGTGTTTAGGGGATTTATGATAGGACTCCGGGATGGGAGGCTATCGAAATGGAACTTGGACCTGCACTTAGATTATCGTAAACAATGGAATAACTCACAAAACACTTTGATGATGATTAAATAAGGAAGTTGGGTTACAGAACTACCACCAATTCGAGAGGGTGGACTCTCCTAAGGTTCTCTATGAACCTACCAAAATGCTTCTTAAAACATAACATCCCCCAACTCTTCACCCCGCTATATATATATAGCCAAAATACATAATAAAATATTAATTGAAAAAGCATAACAGTCAATCAATCACGTCTCATCCTCGGAAGCGACTTGGCCCTGCGTCGTCCCATCCGCCGCTCTCTTTTGCTCTGGTTCCCGCCGCTGGCCTTATCCCATCGTAGCCGGCATCCGGCGTGAGGTCCTATCCTTCGCCCTGTCCGCCGCCCCTATTCCTCCTGGTGTACACGTGGCAGGGGGTTGGTCCCTCCTATCATACTCCGCATCTGGAAATAATTTCTTGTCCTCAAGGGGAAACAGAGGAAATTGTTGACGTATGAAAGCGGTAGATTCCCATGTGGCGTCCTCCGGACCCAATCCCCTCCATTCCAGGAGCACTTCTGCTTCTTTGGTCTCGTGGTTCCACTGATAGGCTAGTGCGTGTCTAGGTTGGGCTTCCCATTCGTATTCGTCTGTCAAAACTGGTGGCTTGGATATCAGGCCTGGTGTTCCCCTACCATTTCTTTGAGCTGAGACACGTGGAAAACCGGGTGTATGTTCGATCCCTGGGGAAGCTGGAGGCGATACGCCACCTTACCAATCCGTTCAATCACGGGATACGGACCGTAAAATTTGGGTGAGATTTTTTCATTCCTTCGTTTAGCTACAGATGCCTGCCGATACGATCACAATTTAAGGTACAACCATGCACCTACCGGGTATTCCACATCGCGTCGATGACCATCGGCTTGTTGCTTCATCCTAGTTTGTGTTAATGTTAACTGGTGCTTCAATCTTTCCAACATCTGATCCCTCTCCTGAATCTGCTCATCCAGAGTTGCATTCGTTGTCTGGTTTCCCCCATACAGTAACAGAGGTGGAGGAGGGCGACCATAAACTGCTTGGAAGGGCGTCATCTGGGTGGGCGAGTGGTACGTGGTGTTGTACCAATATTTCGCCCAATGGAGCCAATGATTCCAAGTCTGCGGGTTTTCACTGCAAAAACATCTTAGGTAAGTTTCCAGGCATCGATTCACAACTTCGGTTTGCCCATCCGTTTGTGGATGGTACGCAGTGCTTCTGTGTAACTGGGTCCCTTGGAGTCGAAACAGCTCTGCCCAGAAATGTGAGAGAAAGATTTTATCCTGATCCGACATGATTGATCTGGGGAATCCGTGTAGTCTAACCACCTCCTGTAAGAATTCACACGCGACCATTTTAGCCGAGTAAGGGTGTACCAAAGGAATAAAGTGGGCTGCCTTGCTGAGTCTGTCTACCACGACAAGTATCGTGTCTTTTCGAGCTGATTTCGACAGTCCCTCGACGAAATCCATTGACAGGTCTTTCGAGATTTGGTTCGGGATGGGCAAAGGTTGTAACAAATCAGATGGCTTCAAAGTTGAGTGCTTATTTCTTTAGCAAACTTGGCACCTCTCCACTTGCCGTAGCACATCTCCTCGCTTTCCTTCCCAATAAAATTCACCCGCGATTCGCTTGTAGGTTCTGAGGAAACCCGAGTGCCCTCCCATTACCGAATCATGGTAAGCCTAGAGTACGGCGGCTCGGATCGACGGTGAGTCTGGTATTGCTAGCCGATCTTTGTACAGGTGATTTCCGCTTACCAATGTGAACGGGGGTCGTGACATTTCGTCCCTCTCCAAGTCTCTCTTAACGGTGCGAAGGTGTGGGTCATTCTCGACTTCATTACGAATTAACTCTAAATCAATCAATGGTGGGCTTTCCAAACTAGCTAGATGGTGGACATCTTCTGGCATTCTCGAGAGAGCATCGACCGTCTTGTTTTCTAGTCCTGGTTTATATTGGATTTCAAAATCAACCCCAAAAGCTTATACAACCACTTTTGGTATTCTGGCTGAACCTCCCTCTGTTCGATGAGGTGCCTTAACGCTTGCTGGTCTGTGCGGACCACAAACCTTCGTCCAAGAAGATAGGGCCTCCATCGTTGAACCGCCATGACCACGACCATAAGTTCTCTTTCATAAACTGAGGTTGCTCGGGCTCGAGGAGACATGTTGTGGCTAAAATAAGCGATCGACCTTTTATTCTGAGCGAGGACTGCTCCTAACCCGAAACCGGAAGCATCTGTTTCCACGACGAATGGTTCGTCAAAATTGGGCATGGTTAGAACGGACAGGGTGGTCATGGCCTGTTTGAGGTTATCGAACGCCTTCTGGGCATGCGTGTTCCACTCAAAAGCGTCCCTTCGGGTGAGTTGGTGTAATGGGGCGGCTATCGACCCGTAATTTACTACAAACTTACGGTAATACCCCGTCAGCCCTAGGAATCCCTTCAATTCTCGGACGTTTCTGGGTTCGGGCCACTCAATCATTGCTCGCACTTTTTCTGGATCTGCTCTACCCCGTGGGCCGACACCCAGTGCCCCAGATACTCGATTCTTTCCTGCCCGAAAGGACACTTTTTCGGATTTGTCACTAACGTTTGACTCCGTAGGATTTCAAAAACGATCCTTAAGTGCTCGATATAGGTGGCCCAGTCCTTACTATATATCAAAATATCATAAAAAAAAACTAACACAAACTTTCTTAAATACGGTCAAAAAACCTGATTCATTAGCGTCTGAAAGGTGGCGGGAGCGTTGGTGAGGCCGAACGACATGACTAAAAATTTGTAATGGCCTTCGTGGGTGCAGAACGCCGTCTTGTACACGTCATCCTCATGCATGTTGATCTGATGGTACCCTGACTTAAGATCCAGCTTGTAGAAATAGTGGGCCCCCTGCAACTCGTCTAACAGTTCTTCTATAACGGGTATAAGGAACTTATCGGGGATCGTGACTGTGTTCAACGCACGGTAGTCAACGTAGAATCTCCAACTCCCGTCTTTCTTCTTGACTAAGAGTAACAGGCTTGAAAAAGGGCTCTTGCTTGGTCGGATTAGGCCCGCGACCATCATCTCGTTGATCAGCCTCTCGATCTCTTTTTTCTGGGTAAAAGAGTAGCGGTAAGGCCGCACGTTTATCGGTTCTGTCCCTTCTCTTAGGGTAATCGCATGGTCCACCGCTCGTGGGGGCGGAAGAGTCTGATCTGAGACAAAAATGTCTCCATAGTCTGCTATTATTCTGGCCACGTCGGGGGCCACGGTCTCGTCTTCTTCCATAGCTTAAAAGTTGTCTGATACTTCCGCCTCGATTACCTTGAGCTCAATCACGAACCCCACGTCCTGCTTCTGCCATGTCTTGCCCAACTTCTTCAAGGAAATCTCGGCCTTTGTTAAGGAAGGGTCCCCTTGGATAACTATCTTCTCGTTCCCAGTCCCGATCGTCATCTGCAACGACGACCAATCCACTTCCGTCGATCCTAAAGTCCTCAGCCATTGCATGCCCAAGATGGCATCAATGCTTCCCAAGGCCAAGGGTAAAAAGTCTTGCTTGAAATGGAATCCCGCAATTTGGACCGGAACCTTTTTGCACATGCCTTGTCCTCTCTTTGCTTCACCGGTGTCGAGTATTACTCGAAAGTGTCGTGCGCTAGCCATGGGAATCTTGGCGCGGGCCACGAACTCTGGAGCAACGAAGTTCTGCGTCGCGCCGCAGTCGACTAGAATGATTGCCTCTTCTCCCCCGATGGTCCCTTTGACTTTGATCGTCCCCAGAGACGAGAACCCAACCACCGTGTTCAAAGAGAGTTCCGCCGTGGTCTCCATCTCCATCGATTCTTCTTCCGCTGGTTCCTCGCCCGTTATTGCATGCTTCTCCTCGTCTTCTACTTCATCACTCACAACTAACAGCTTTAACTCCCTGGTCTTGCATTTATGACCGACAATTTTTTTTTCTTCACACCTAAAATAGAGACCTTTCTCCTTTCGGCTTTGTAACTCAGAGTCCGTTAATCTTCTGAAGTTTGGATCTCGTGGGGTTGGGTATGCTGGTTGGGTTGGAAACACGGGCCTGCTTGTGGTGGCTAAAGACACAGTCCTAACCAGGTTGGGGTCGTTGGGCTTGGGGTTCGGCCCATTTCCGCTTTTGTATGGCACTATGGTTGTGCTGGTGTTGGGCCTGAGTGTCCTCCATTGCTGCTGGGCCGGCCCATTTACCTTCCTCTCCGATTTCCTTCTATCTTTCACCTTTTGCACCAGCCTCATTATTGCTTCTAACCCGGATGGTTCGAAGCACAGTACTTCCGTCCTCACGCTTTATTCCAACCCGTTTAGGAACGTTGCCTCGAATACTTCTTCCGACAGGTAGGCTACCGACGCAGCGTATAGCTCGAATCGGTGTCTAAATTCTGCCACCGTCGATTCTTGTCTTATTGATAAGAACCTAGCACATAGTGACCCTTCTTGCGTCGGTCGGAATCGGTTGAGCACTCGTTCCTTTACGTCGCGCCATCCCTTAAAAGGGGACCTCTCTTCTTCCCAGCGCAGCCAATGCAAGGCTCCCCCCGTGAAGCTGATTGCGGTAACGGTAACCTTCTCTGAATCGGACAGTTGATTGATATCGAAATATCTTTCCGCTCGGAAGATCCAATCGTCTGGATTTTGTCCCTAAAAAACGGGCATGTCGACCCTTTTGAGTCGTTGCCTTACCGAAATATCGTTGCTTATTGGCCTCTCCCTTTGCTCTTCCTCCTCTGCACTCTTGCTTCCTCTGCCTTCCTCTCTGTTTTTCCGTTTACTGATGGCGTCGTCTTCTTTCCTCGGAGATCCTTGGGCGAGGTTCTTTATGGCCTTTTGTATGGTCGTCGTTGCTAAACAGTTTTCTTCCATCCCAGCAAATAGCTAGACCATTTGTTTCCTTCTCTGTTGGGCCTGTTCCCTCAACTCCTGTAGCGATGCTTCCACCATGGGGGTGGGTGTCTTCACTCCCGCTGTCCGACGTCCTTGCTGTTGTGGCCATCCTGCCTCTTCCTCGTCTTCCCGTCCTTACAGAAATTCTTGATTGTCCCAGTGTGCCTTCTCTGATACCACTTGATAGGACCCCGAGATGGGAGGCTATCGAAATGGAACTTGGACATGCACTTAGATTATCGTAAACAATGGAATAACTCACAAAAAACTTCGATGATGATTAAATAAGGAAGTTGGGTTACAAAATTACCACCAATTCGAGAGGGTGGACTCTCCTCAGGTTCTCTATGAACCTACCAAAATGCTTCTTGAAACATAACATCCCCCAACTCTTCACCCCGCTATATATATAGCCAAAATACATAATAAAATATTAATTGAAAAAGCATAACAGTCAATCAGTCACGTCTCATCCTCGGAAGCGACTTGGCCCTGCGCCCTCCCATCCGCCGCTCTCTTTTGCTCTGGTTTCCGCTGCTGACCTTAACCCATCGTAGTCGGCATCCGCCGTGAGGTCCTGTCCTTCGCCCTATCCGCCGCCCCTATTCCTCCTGGTGTACACGTGGCGTATAGGGGGTTGATCCCTCCTAGGACCCCTCCTATCAATTTATTATCAATGACTACTTGTGGAGTATGAATTGCTCACATCTCTATTAATTCAGATGTAAACCTTGGTGTGATAGTCAATTCGTTAGTTTGTACGGGTCACTTCTTTAATCGAAGGTTGTGTTATGTAGTTTGTTCTAGAGGTTATGTGAGTGGTGTGCTTTCGGGGTGCAGACGTGGGTGATTTCGGGCAATGGTCACCCTACCAGTGTTGGCAATGGTGGATTTTTTGGGGGGGGGGGGGGGGGGGGGGGGGGGGGGGGGGGGGGGGGGGGGGGGGGGGGGGGGGGGGGGGGGGGGGG
>JBBMEF010023207.1:0-17745 GCA_037832685.1 Sicyos baderoa | reverse complement strand
GTCATCAATGAGAAATTCTCATTGATGACCGGCCGCCGGTCATCTATGAATCGGTCATCTTTCTTCATGCCGGTCATAAATGTCTCCGTATTTTTTTAAAAAAATTTCCTAGCCGGTCATAAATGACCCAATTTCTACTAGTGAAAATACATTATTGACCTGTTAAAAGAGACATGTATGCTTGCTTGCAAAACAGCAGAAACTCCTATTGAGTCTAACCTAAATTACAAGCAACAGCAGAAAAAGATGTAAAAGATAAGGAGAAATATCAAAGACTTATGGGAAAACTTATATACTTGTCTCACACTCGACTAGATATTACATTTGCAGTGAGTATGGTAAGCCAGTTCATGCATGCCCCGAGATCAAATCACTTTGAGGCAGTTTACAGAATCTTGAGATACTTGAAAGGAACTCCTAAAAAAGGCATATTATTTCAAAAACATAATAATTTCAAAAATATTGAAATCTATACTGATGCTGATTGGGCAAGTAGTACAACAGATACAAGATCTACTTCAGGTTATTGCTCATTTGTTGGAGGAAACTTGGTAACTTGGCGAAGTAAGAAACAAAATGTGGTAGCTAGAAGCAGCGCCGAGGCAGAATTCATAGCATTAGCTCATGGAATTTGTGAAGGTATCTGGATAAAAAAGCTTTTGGAAGAACAGAAATTCATGCAGATAAAGCCAATACGTGTTTATTGTGATAATAAAGTAGCTATCTCTATTGCTCACAACCTAGTTCTCCATGATAGAACAAAGCATATTGAAGTTGATAAACACTTCATAAAGGAGAAGATTAATACTGGAGTAATATGCATCCTTTACTTACCCACAACAGAACAGATTGCCGATGTCCTGACAAAAGGACTTCCGAAACTACAATTTGATAGATTGATTGACAAGTTGACAATGGAAGATATCTTCGCACCAGCTTGAGAGGGGAGTGTTGATTTATTTGATTGAATTATGATTGATTATTTCCTTAAACATTCCTACCTTATGTATGTAAAGTTTTCCCTTATGTAGTATAGGTGTTCTTTCTCTACTTAAGAGAATCATTTGTAACATTGTAAAATATGAATGAGAAATAGAAAACAAAGTATTCTATTCACAAATTCACAATATAAGTATCGTTACCATGAATAAATACACAATGACAAAAAAAAGAAGTTAATGGCGCGTTGACTTGATTGCAATCCAATTCAACTCCACGATCACGAGTTCAATCATGAAAATCGATTTTTAACTCTAATTTTATTAGAAAATCAATGTAAGGCTTTTCACGTACTTTTTCTTCCACTTACAGTTCTGTTTTGGAATGTTAAACTAAGATATTTTGTTGTCTTATGTTAAATCAAGGTAAGGGGTTTCATATACTTTTTCTTCCACTATATTGTTCTGTTTTGATATGTTAAACTAAGCTATATTGTTGTCTTCTGTTAAATCAAGGTAAGGCTTTTCAGGTTTTTTTTCTTCCACTATATGATTCTTTTTTGGTATGTTAAACTAAGCTATTTTGTTGTATTCTCATTATTGGTAAATAGTGGTTGAAACGAAGCAAACAACGATATCCGATGTGGTTTCTCACTCAATTAACATATCCGATGTGGTTTCTCACTCAATTAACATAAATAAATAAACTTGGTCAATGACAAGGAAATCTCGTGCGAACACATACATCTCGAGCTCTTAGATTAAAAATTTAAATTTAGATTTGAAATAAAAAAACAAATATATATTTACTAAAATCAATGGATTTTTTTTTTTTTTTTTTTTTTTTTTTTTCTCTTCATAGGTGAACACTTTGAAAAATTATTTGGAAATGTGTTTTTTTAAAAATAAAATTTACATGTGTCGAGTATTATAAAAATGGAAATTTTTGAGTAGGAGAATTTTCTATTTACCCTTATACCTGTTTTCTTGTTATATCTATGATTACTTATCATATTATACATTGATCGATCCAACATATTTATAATTTACTATCTACAACATATTTTCAATGTCGAACCTTAATTATGGTTGAGCTAAAAAAACCTCAAATTTTTGGACATTCTTACAAATTAGAGTTAAAAGCATATATATAAATAGAATAACAAATGATTAAAAAAAAAAAGGAATTTGGAGTAGGAAAAACCACTATTATGAATTTATGATGTGTGAAAATTAGGAAAAAGGAAAAAAGAGAAAATAAAAGGAGAGCCATCTTTTAGAGTCATCGTTATCTGTTTTTAGGGTTCCCCAATTTTGGTTTCTCTTTGGGATTCAATATTTCAACCCTTAAAAAACCCCTCACTCACACAGAGCTCAGAATCCATTCCCCATTACTCTCTACCACCACCAACAACTGTACATACCCATTCCGGCGTCCGCAAAACCCTACGATTCTGATCATCTTTTGTGTTAGATTCGGATCCTATTCCGCCGTAGTTGTTCTTCTTTGTTGACGTTAAGATTTGATTTCCGATGTTATTGTTGTTCTTCGTTTCGGCTAATTGAATCGGCGATAATGGATGGTTTTGGTAGCGGAGCTAGAGTTCAATTTCCGTCGACATCCGAGGATCTTCAGCGTTTTGGAGCCAATTCTTCAGGTACGGTTTTTGATTTGTTGGATCTTTGTTTTGAAAAAACTCTGTTGCTTCAGATCCATTTTGTGTGAACTTCTTTTTAGCTGTTTAGATGAAGTTTGTATTTGAGGAATTTGAGCCGACTGGTTGTAGTTGCGGTGAAGGATAATTGTCTAACGGGCGTGTTCTAGAATCATTTGAAGGATGTGAGGAATGAGGATTTTGTTCTTCCTCCAATTTGGAATGTGTTAATTATTAAGTTATAAACTATAACTATTTGGTTGTGGATGATGCCAGTGGTCTACAATTCATGTATTTCTTTTAAAGGAAAGCTTTCTCGGCCGCAAGGAGCGATTATTGTTGTTTTATGATGTTAATTGCGTTTTTAGATAATCATTGGAGCTAATTGCTTGCATTTCTGCACGAGGCCATACGTGTTCTTGCAGTAGCTGCAGTTAGTATTTGTTGTTTTCTTTTATAATTTTCAAAACTTCACCGTAAATGTGTAATAAGGGGGAGAGAACTATAGAGGTGGTTTATTTGATTCATTAAGGCAACTCTTGATAAACCGTGATTTCCAGGCATTTTATTAGTTGTTTTTATTTGTTCAGGTTCTTGCATCGACTTCATTTGTTTATATCTGAAACATGTTCAGATCTCTCACATTTTATCATGAACATGCAAGCATTGTGATTTGATTTTCAATGTTGCAGAAGATGCTCTATTTGATGCATCACAGTATGCATTTTTTGGCAATGACTTGGAGGAGGTCGAATTGGGGGGTTTAGATGATGAAGAGGATGATGCACTTGCTACTGGGATTGACGAGGAGGAGTTTTTGTTTGATAAGGAGGTATCTGTTATTTCTTCTGTTCTATACAGTTCTGTTTTTTCATTTTAGATGGATGCACACATGGTTGTTAAAATAGTACGACGATTTGCAACGACACTGAACCAATTCGTTTTAAATCGTAGATTTGAATCGTAAACTTGCCGAATCGTAGGATCCAAGAGTTGGGATCGTACGATTCGTTCAATCGGAACGCTACATTCTTTATAAAAAAAAAAAAATCCGTCTCGCCGGCGTCGGAATGAGCTTCCCAACCGTGAAACCCATTTAAGAAAAAAAAAAACCCAGAAGAAGAGGTGAAGGAAAAAATGCCTGTTGACGGCGGCATGTAAGGAAGAAGAAAGAGTGTTTTAATTAGGGTTTTATGTTTATTTGAGTAATAAAATAACAAAATAAATCTATTTTTTTTAAGGAAAAATATCTTGCATTTTGATTTGATTTTAATAAAGTTTTTTTTTTCTTTTACCCCCTATAAATTGAAAACCTTAAAGTATTTTTTGACTTTTCAACTTCACTCATGCATTGGAAACTGTCTATAAATATAGAATTGATGGGACTGTCTTCTATTTATTTATGATCAGTAATTTATTAATAAGTACAAAATCAAATAGAAATTAGGAATATAAAATTTTGATTTGACAATTTAATTTTTCATAACAAAGCTTATTTTTTTAACTTACTTATAGAAACAATTGACTTTAATTACTTTTTATTATTTTTATTTCATTATTTTTTAATATTTTTATTTTTATTTTGAAGTTATGTTATATATATATTTTTAAAGATTTTATTATTTATATCAAATATTTAAATTTTATTTATTAAATTAAAACTTACGATTTATGATTCGTTACGATTAACGATACATCAAAATTAGATTTCGATACACGCTACGTTTTACGAGTTGACAACCTTGGATGCACATGTTTACATTTTGGAAAACGTTGGTAGTAGTTGCATGTGGTTGACTAGGAGTCGGAGTTCAATCCCACTCCCTATAAGTTATGAAATTTTTAATTTCAAAATCACCCAACAGAAATTGGATCTCATAAATTTTTGTATGACTGCAGTTTTTTGGGTGTTTGTCCTACGAGTTTATTGTGTTATTATGTACTTGAAGTTCTTGTATCATCTCCATTTTATTTTTTATGAATAAATCAATCATCAATAAGTTGGGTGGGGATGTTTTGTTGGCAATTAAGGAAGGAGGGAAAATATAAATAAAAAGTTAAGGGAAGTATGCTAAAGAGGTCAAGCCCCTAAACTATGATGCCCAAATAGCTTCCTCCGTTTCTTTCCAAGCAAATGTTCTACAACAAAGAAATAAAACGAGCTTGTCAACTTGATAGAAGTTTGAATAATTGCCCAAGACAACACATTCGTCATGGAGCATGGCTGTATGAACAGTATCTCCAAGTTGGAGGTTCAATCCCCTTCCCCTTACTAGCTGTGTAACTTCGGCACTCCTCTACTGCACATATCTCCATATGGAGCCCGTTTTTTAGCTAGGTCTCCTTTTTTCTTATGGGCTCTCTCTTTTCTGTCAGCACTCTTTTTTTATGCTCTTTCATTCTATTTTCAATGAAAGCTTGGTTTATCATATAAAGTAAGAAATTGGTGCCTCCTCTCTTCTCTTGAGTTCCATCATCCTTTGTCCTTGTTAAAGGCTGTTTTAGTTTGTGTGAAAGACATATTCATCTTTGGATCTCATCTCCCTTCCTTAGAAGGGTTCTCTTGTAGATCCATTTTCCATTGCATGGTGAATCCTTCTATTTCTAGTTTTTTGGTCTTTATCTCACTTTGGAAGGTCAAAATATCTAGGTAGGTCAAGTTTTTTTGTTCAGGAATAGCTTCATGGAGAGTCAAATCACACCAAAAAAGTATAAAAAAGCGTATCACCATCCCATCTACGAAGAGGATAAAGCAAAGCCTGACAATTTTGTTTATCTTATTAGCTATAATTGGTTGCTTATGAACCCATATCTACATCTAGTTATATTGAAGTCTCTACCAACAAACTATGATGGGTTTTCTAATGGTGATAAGGGCTTTGGAGAACTAATAGGAAATGAATTCAATCTATGGTAGTTATTAATTTCCTAAACGTAATAGAGTCTGATGGTTTCTAGTGAGATTAGTTGAGGCATGCATAAGCTGATTCGAATAGTCAATATTAAAAGATGTCTCCTCCAACAAATTGCCCCATCACATAACATTAATAAAGATCGCAATTCAACCCAAATACGCCTTCTCTCTTCATCCATCACAAATCGGACATTCCTTCTTTGGATTATGGTTGGAATTTTGTGCGCCCCCGTGACATCGGACATTCCTTCTTTGTATTATGGAGGGTCATCCATTCAAGAATTCTACAAAAGTCTTTTGGTTAAATATTGTATTTGCCTTTTTCTGGAAATTGTGGGGAGGAAGAAACAGTTTGATATTCAAAGATGCACACATCTCCCTTGAATCCCTCACGGAAGCCAGTGTACACATAAGAATTCTCTGGAGTCATAGACTATCTCCATTTTGTAACTATGATCTATCTTTATTATTTTCCCATTGGTACCCTCTTTTGTCAGGTTTCGATTGATGTATCTCTTTGTTATATAACTTATATTCATTGATCAACAAAAGTTACCGGTTCCTATATATAAAAACCCATCACAAATCCAACAAGGTTGTCGTTGATGAGAAATAAACTTTTAAGAGCTTCTTTAGATGTCTCATTTTGTTAGAATGAAGCTCCCTAGCTGAGTCCCTTTATTGGGGCTATTGTTTTCTGCATGCCCTTTGCATTTTTTCATTTTTGTTGATAAAAGGTGCCAGAGCAGATGCTAGTTAATAATCCTATTCCTGTCTCATTTATGTTGTAGATATTTTAATAGCGCTATCTTTTTGGACTTATTCCCTAAACATAACACATACTAGTTTCAGGTTAAGCTGGACAGTTTAATTAGTTGGATTTAGCACCAAATTGTAGATATTTTAATAGTGCTAGCTATCCTTTTAAAGCACTTTGAGCAAAGTGGTTGATATCTTGTTCTCTTGTTGCACGAGTTGCATTTGGGCCATTGTAGTTTTTTCTTGCTCTACTACGTGTAGAATTGTTGGGTCATCATTTATAATTCACCAGTGCATTTACTTCTCATTAACTTACCCTCTTTCTATGGTTTGCAGAGTGAAGATTTTAGACCTCCATCTGATATTGATGATCTTGTTTCTTCATTTGAAAAGGTTAGAAATGTCTCTGGCCTCTTCTATTCTTGTTTAGAATAGAACATAGAAGTGGCTTCCTATTTTGATTTTTTTATTTCTATGTTTGTTTTCAAATTAAGATCCATATCTTCCTCCGTGACCAATAAATGGAATTGTAATGCTTTCTTTATGTTTTTGCATCTCCATAAGAAATTTTTTTATCAATAAAACATTTTATTTTTTGGAAATTATTGTATTCTCGAAAGTTTCATGCATAATCCATACAGGACCAAGGAGATTATTAGAAGACAATTTTGTTTATGATATTGTCCATGTTGAGCAACTAAAGATTGACTTTGTTTTAGCTGAAGTTGCTGGTTGCATTTTTTCCCCTCTGACAGGGCATTTTAATAACTTCTTTCATGACATTGTTTCTCTATTGTCAACTATGTTTGATTATTATTTTGTGTCATTTCAGTTGAGTGACGTTGGTAGCGGGCCGAGGGGAGTTATTGGAGGCGGCGTATTGAGAGAAGGTGAGTTTTATTTATCTACTTGTGCTTTAAACTCCTTCCATCAGTAGCCGAGCCAGAAATTTTCACTGTGGCTAGACTTGCCTTCTAATTACATACATATATACACACATATATAATCTTTCAGTTTAAAGAACCTATTTCGTATAATTTTTAGTTTATAAATGTTTCCTCCATGTTCTTCTTCATCATGATTTAGGTGAACTGCTTACTAGCATAGTTGTGATCATAATGTTAAATGTTAATTTGAGCATTTGTAGTTATATGATTGTCAAAAGGGATAGTCTCGTTGGTAGAGGCTTCGGTCTTCAAGGTATGCTCCCTTCGAGGGCCCATGATCCAAATCCACAAGTGAGCTTAATTGGAAATTCATTATTATCTTTTGGGTTTGGGCCTTGGGACACGCGCTTGTTCTCCCCGTATGTAGTGGGGTGGGGTGGCTCTTATTCCTGGTTATAAAAAGTGTATGCAGTATGTCAGAGGTTAGGTATTTGTCAGTTTTTTTCTCTTATCAATTCATGGTATTTGATTTTATGCCAACCATGTTTCATATTCTTCACGAATTTTATCATTGTGGTGGTTATCACTGTAGTTGACATATTTCTTTTTGTTTTTCTCTTTCAATTCTTCTAGGTTCATCAGCTAACGAATGGGCACGCGAGGATGGTTTCCCTAATTGGCTTGCCCAGCAAGGTTATAATGTAAGTGCTCAGGAAGGCAAAAGATGGTCATCACATCCACATTCTTCTTCCCTTGCAGAATCCACATCTCTGTATAGGACATCATCATACCCTGATCAACCACAGCCACAACAGTACCACCAACAGTTCTCTAGTGAGCCAATTTTGGTGCCGAAGTCTTCATATCCTCCAAGTGGAATATCTCCTCACGCTTCTCCAAACCAGCATTCAAGTCATCTAAACATGCCTTTTGTTCCTGGTGGACGCCATGTAGTATCATTATCTCCATCAAATCTCACTCCTCCAAACTCTCATATTGCTGGCTTTAATCCCGTATCACGGTTTGGAGGAAATATGCCACAACTCAGTTCTGGCCCCTCTAATAATGGTGGACCGCCAAGCCAATGGATGAACCAAAGCGGCATGTTTCCTGGAGAACATTCCGGTCACCTAAATAATTTATTGCCTCGCCAATTATCAAATCAGAATGGATTTCCACAGTTACCATCACAGCAGCATAGGTTGCAGCATCCCGCTCAGCCTCCGTTTGGGGGCTCTGTACCAGGTTTTCAGTCGCATCTTTACAATAACCATCCGTCTTCAGGCCCACACCCACCTCCACCCCACTTAATGAACAAATTCGAAGCCATGCTTGGTCTACCAGATATGAGGGATCAAAGGCCTAGGTCTCAGAAAGGCAGACAGAATACCCGTTTTAACCATCAGGGTTATGAGAGCAATAATTTTAGGAATGACTTTGGGTGGCCTCTCTATAGATCCAAGTATATGACAGTTAATGAATTAGAGAATATCGTTAGAATGCAGCTTGCAGCAACACACGGTAATGATCCATATGTAGATGATTACTATCATCAGGCTTGTCTTGCCACAAAATCTTTGGGTGCAAAGTTGAGGCATCATTTCTGTCCTAATCAACTAAGGGATCTTCCACCACTTGCCCGAGCCAATAATGAGCCGCATGCTTTCCTTCAGGTTGAAGCACTTGGTAGGGTTCCATTCTCTTCAATTCGTAGACCTCGCCCTCTTCTTGAAGTCGATCCTCCGAGTTCATCTGTTGGTGGAAGCAATGAGCAAAAAGTTTCTGAGAAGCCCCTCGAACAGGAGCCGATGCTGGCAGCCAGAGTTACTATTGAGGATGGTCATTGTCTACTTCTTGATGTTAATGATATTGATCGCTTCCTGCAGTTCAATCAGTTCCAAGATGGTGGTTCTCAGTTAAGAAGACGTCGCCAGGCCCTGTTGGAAGGAATGGCAGCATCGTTTCATATAGTTGATCCACTCAGCAAAGATGGTCACGCAGTTGGGCTGGCTCCTAAGGATGATTTCGTTTTCTTGAGGTTAGTTTCTCTTCCCAAGGGTCGAAAACTTCTAGGGAAGTACCTTCAGCTGCTCATGCCAGGAGGTGAGCTTATGCGAATAGTTTGTATGGCTATTTTCCGCCACTTAAGATTTTTATTTGGAAGTCCTCTTGATCCGGTGGTAGCAGATTCTGTTAATGATCTTGCGAAAATTGTCTCATCCCGAACCCATAGTATGGATCTTGGAGCACTAAGTGCATGTCTTGCAGCTGTAGTTTGTTCTTCAGAGAAACCTCCACTTCGCCCTCTAGGGACCCGTGCTGGAGATGGGGCATCCTTGATTTTGAAATCTGTTCTCGAGAGAGCTACGGAGCTCTTAACCGACCCTCATGCTGCAAGCAACTATAACAATACTCACCGAGATCTTTGGCAGGCTTCTTTCAATGAATTTTTTGGCCTTCTCACTAAGTATTGTGTGAACAAGTATGATACTATCATGCAATCATTACTCAGACAGTCTCCACAGAATGCATCGGCTGTTTCAGATGCAGTTGCTGCCATTAGTCAAGAAATGCCAGTTGAAGTATTACGAGCAAGTCTTCCCCACACCAACGAGCACCAAAGAAAAGTGTTGATAGATTTTGCCCAACGCTCTATGTCTGTTGGCGGATTTAACAGCAGTGGTGTCGAGCATGGTGGTCGCAACAATTTTGATTCCTTGTGATGAGAACGAGGAGCAAGTACGTCATCCCGTAGCTATAGTTCCGAATGGAGGAGCCTTCAGAATAATCTCAACTTTTACTTATGGAAGGAGGATCAAAGAAACCCCTTCCTCCATTTTGAGGTCTCTCTACTGCTCCCTTATAAATTCAGTCTTTATCACGTTGGGTGAAAAGGGGAGTGCAAGAAGTGATTCTTACCATAGAATTATTCATATCTTCATGTTTTTTTTTCCTTCAAAAAATTAATATTCCTGATTTATAATGGCCGCCATTGTTATACTGGGGCCTAGTTTTTGATTTTTTCGGGTTTGGTAGGGAAGTATGCTCTTGGAAAAATGGTGGGTGATCCAGATGATGATATATTATGTGGATGGATGGGGGATTGTTAGAATGTACAGGGTTGTGCCCGACACCGAACCAATATCCTGCAGCCGTTCATTATTAATACCCGAGGAGGTGGGATGCGGGTTTTGTGTTAAAATCAGATCTACTTATGCTTGTAATAAGGTGTTGTTATGTTTTAGTTATGTGCACACATGAGAGAACAAAGGCTTGATTGGTGCCAATATACAAGTATTTGGGTGGTAGTAGTTAGTTTTGAATATGGAATTGGGCGTTTGTTGTTAAGATAAAGAGGGCTGATATCATTGGGGATATTTTCATTTATTTTTCTTTTGTTTTTTGTCCTTTTTAAGGCAAGGATGGATTTTACATTTCTTTAGTCATTTGTATTTACTAAATTTGCACGTTGTGTTGTGCTCTTGGTCTTGTATCTTTCTTTGATTAGATGAAAAAGGCAATAACACCTTTTTTGGTGCGCAAGGAAATTTTGTGCTTTTTAGTTTACTTATTATTATTATTATTTTTTTGCTTCGCTTTGCTTTATTCTTGCTTACGATGGTGCATGTCCTAATCAATACCAGCATGAAATGATTGAGATTGGAAAAATTATCGATTGGCTGTCTCCATGATTTTATGACTTGTTAGGTTATTATCATGAATTTAATTTATGATAATTATTCATTTAGATGTTAATTTTTTACAAATGATCTTGATAGTGCTAAAAGGGGTGTTATGCGGTTTTCAACGAGGTATTTATAAATCACTTTTCAAAAAACTCCATTAAAAAAATTCAATCCAAACGAGCTATTGTAATCAATTAAAATAATCACCAATTTTCAATCATTTATTTTTAATTCTTCATTTTTAACCACTCATTTTAAAATGAGTAATCAATTAAAATAATTATTCATTTTAAATCAATCAATCCTTCATTTTTAAACTACTCAACATACAACTCCTCCAAAATATTCATTCAAACGAGTTTTTTCTTGCAATTTCTTTACCAAAATTCTCATCCAAACGAACTATTTACTCTAACTCTTCCATATAAAACTTCATCAACATTCCAATTTTCAATCACTCAAAATAACTTTTTATTTTAATTACTTCTACAAATTTTCATCGAACAGCTGCATATGTTCAATTCAACTCTTATTTGCCAAAATTATGAACAATTTTAACTCATTCCGTAATTACATACTTCTTATCAACTCATATGTATTAACCGTCTAGCTAGCCTATTTAGCAAGACTATTTGACTTGAAATGGAAAAAAAAATGGTAAATTGAGAGAATGACTAATTTTTATTTATTTATTTTTTTATATCCGTGAACCTACAATATTTGGATGTTAAGAAAATTTGTAAAAAATTAATTCTTAGATAGGTCATTATCATGGGGTTTGAACACACCACTATCCCGAGACCTCTTGACCAATTGAGCCTGATTTGAGAGTGGCTACTTGAACTCATTTATTAAAATAGATACAATTTCAGAAAAGTTAAAATAAATGTCAAAATTTAAGTGTTTGTTCAATATCCATTTAATTTTTTTTTTTTGAATTTTAAGTTAGGTTTCACTCAAATTTTCAACCAAGAATTTCATGTTTTCTGAAGAAAGTATGAAAACTAATTTTTTTTTCTTTTAAAATTTTGATTTAATTTTTAAAATATAGATACGAAAAAGTAGTTAGTGTATGCTTAAATTTCAAAAACAAAAATAAAAACCAAAATGTATATTTAGCGCCGGGAATAAAATTTTGAAATTGTTTAAATAACTAGATGTATAGTAATTAACCCTTGTATCTTTATAATTAAATTATAATTTTCTGAGTTAATTAATTTCATTTTCGATTCATCCTAACCACCTAATTCGCTAATTTAACAAAATCTAAAAACACCTACCCATGTATACACAATTAACTTTTTTTAATAAAGAAACGAAGAATCAATTTTAAAAAATGGCAGATGGCAAAAGACAAGTTTTAAAAAACAGAAATTATATCAGAACCCTCCCTAGTTCTCGAGTGTACATAAACCTACATCCCCTTCCCCATGAAGTCAATGAGGCTTATGTTTGTATTGGAATTATTTAAATGAAAAATAATAAATTCAATGATATCTAACATGCATCGAGTGCCATGTACGATTCTTCACATCTGTTTGTCGTCGTTGAAGAAGGAGCCCAAACATTTATCTTTAATTTTTTTTTGAAACAAGGGTAACCACGCCCGTCTCTAGGCCAGACAGGAAACATCGAAACATTTATCTTAAGTTGCATACAAATGTCTCTCTTCTTTCTATATTCTATATTCTTCAAGCACAAGTTGTTGCGGATCCCATCTTTGACATTAAGGTTGTTGTATTTTTAATTTCCAGTGGCTGTGGCTAGAGGGGAGAATCCCTAAACGGGATCCCACCACTACTAGAAAAAGCACATTGAATGACTATAATTTATAATCATGAACACCTTTCATGACTAAAATCAAGAGTCATTGTATTCGCCGCCAAGGAAGGTTCAACCATGACACTTTAGTAAAAGTGTCATGATTTAGGGTTTAGGGTTCAACCTTGACACTTTAGTAAAAGTGTCATGGTTGAATCAACTATGACACTTTATTATAGTCATAGTTGAACCATTAATGACACATATACAAAGTCATTGATGAAGTAATAACGACAATTTACAAGTGTCATCATAAAACTAGTTATGACATTGTATTATAGTCACGGTTGAACCGTTAATAACACTTATATATAGTCATTGAAGAAGTATAAACGACATGTTATTGACATTATAGCTTATATATTGACACTAATTTATATAATATGACAGTTTATTTATGTCAATTTATTAGTTTTCACGACACTTTTATGCCTATTTACAACTTGTTTGGTTTGTGTCTTTACCTGCCAAGAAAGATTTATAATACGCACCCCACAAATTTTATTCAACAAATATTATTTCATATATGATTAAATAATTTGTACATTACACTTGAACAAAAAAAAAATCTATATCGATAAACTTATAATTCTCAAAATGTCTATAAGGGGTTTGAAAACTAGAAAAGTTTACAATATAACAAAGAAATATCGTCTGCTATCCCTTAGGCGAAGTATGCGTGGATTGACAAGTTGCACCATAATTGTAGATGCAAGCGATCCTCACCTTAAACAAAGTACCTGCACAATGTAGTAAAAAAGCTGAGTAGCAACAAAATGTCATAGTTGATAGAAAACCCGCCATATTGTTGAAGTCAGATTGTCATTACTATGTCATGCATTCATGCCTCTCTCATTTTGGGATGATGCTTTTGACACCTCAGTTTTTCTTATCAACAGGTGTGTACACCTATGTCTTGAATGGAAAGAGTCCCTTGCATCAACTGTTCGACCAGGTACCCAACTACTCTCAACTCAAAGTATTTGGATGTAAATATATATATATATATATATTATATTATATAATCTCTCAGAATGTCTTGTTTGATGAGACATCCTTTCCATTTCGAGTAATAGCTGAAATTCCAAACATATCCAAATCTGACCCTCAATTTACAACCACCATACCAATTCTTCATTCTCATCAGCCTATCCCTATATCTAGAAGTTCTACCACCACTTATATCCCTGCTCCTCCCCAACATGATAGTGGTTTGGACAGTACACCTCAGGATAGATTTGAACCACCAGTTCAAATGAAAACCATGTCTGATGACAACCATAGCAAGGAGACTAATGTCTCAAATGCTTCGGCCATTCAAACTAGGGAAGAAAGGGCTACTGTGAACACCCATCCAATGCTCACTTGGGGGAAATGTGGATTGTTAAACCAAAATTTTATGTGGCAGCTTCAAAATATGATGATATGGAACCTCAAACAATCAAAGAAGCATTGAAGAATCTTCATTGGCTCAAAGCAATGCTAGAGGAGCATACAACCCTTCTGAAAAAAAATCATGGTCTGTTGTCCCAAGACCATATAATCAAAAGGTGGTTGGATGCAAATGAATTTTTAAGATCAAAGGAAACTTGGATGGATCTATAGCACGATACAAAGCACACTTAGTAACTAAAAGGTTTTCATCAGTCTCTTGATGTAGATTACTTCAATCCTTTTAGTCTTGTTGTAAAACCAATGACTATCCGTGTCCTTCCCACCATTGCCATAGCTCAAAATTGGGTGATTTGGAAAATAAACATCAACAATGCCTTTCTTCATGGAGTATTATCTGAAACTTTCTTTATGAGTCAACCTCCGGGGTTATCCAATCCCAATAACTCCAATATGGTGTGCAAGCTACATAAAGCATTATACGGTCTTAAAAAAGCTCCACGTACCTGGTTTGAAAGATTAACTACATGCCTTAAAGGAGTGGTATTCACTCAATATCGTGCCGATACTTCCTTATTGTCCAAGCATCAGGGCTCTAGCTGTTGTTATATACTGATTTACGTTGATGACATATTAAATATAGAAAATTCTCCAATGGACATTCCACAGCCTATTACTTATCTAATCCAATCTTTTTCTCTTAAGAACTTAGGAACCTTAAGTTATTTCCTTTGGCATAGAAGTGTCTTATCAAAAATCTGGAGGTCTTTTCCTATCTCAAACCAAATACATTCAAGACTTGCTACACGAGAAAAATATGAGTGAAGCTCATCCTATGCCCACATCGATGGTGAGTGGTCGCCTACCTTCGGCTTTTGGTGGTGAAACATTCTCTAATGCTCATTTATATAGAAGTGTCGTAGGTACATTACAATATGCTACGCTCACTCGTCCTGAGATCTCATTTGCAGTTAATAAGGCATGTCAATTTATGCATTCCCATTCTATTTTTCATTGGAAGCTAGTCAAAAGGATTCTTCAATACTTGAAAGGTACCATCCATCGTGGTATTTTACTGCCCAAACCATCTAATATGGTTATACATGGTTATGTGGATTCGGATTGGACCTCGGACTCCGATGATCGTAAGTCGACATCTGGTTATTGTATATGTCTTGGGGGTAATTTCGTAGGGATCCAAGAAACAATATATAATTTCAAAGTCAAGCACCGAAGCTGACTACAATAGTTTAGTCACTGCTGCAACTGAACTCGTGTGGCTATCTTCTCTTCTTAATGATCTAAAGTTGTCTTATTCTCAACAACCAATATTGTGGTTTGAAAATTTAAGTGCGGTTCATTTAAGTATGAATCATATTATGCACTAAAAAACTAAACATGTTGAACTTGACATTTATTTTGTTCGAGATTTAGTGATGGACATGAAAATACAAGTAAGACATATGTAAAGACCCGACCAAATAACGATCCTAGACCTAGGTCCTTACTACATGCATGACTTTAAATGCGGAAAATAAATGACACGAATATCAGCAGGATTCGAAATTTAAAACGGTACATCAACAATATATAAACTAAGGAACCTGTCCCTGTTTCCAAGTCACCTGTTCCAAAGTAAAACATTTAAACGTCTCCCTGGCCAGAGAATCTTAAATACAAATAACCTTTCATTCAAAACAGTTAAAGGAATCCAGACAGCTATTCGATAAAAGTCCTAAGGGCTCCGTGCCCTATCTACATGCCATGAAAACAATCTTAAAACAATTTATCAATGACGACTCAGAGTACGTAGTTTGAAACATGAAACAAACTAAAAACAACAATAGTTCATGGCCCATCCTTTGCGCCTCCAGCCATCAGCGTCGCTGCTCCGAGTTACCTGTGGAACCACAAATGATAAGGGTGAGTAAAACTGGTTTACTCAGTAAGAATCCCCGACCGGGATACAATACGCTACAGTCTATCATCTAGTCACAAGTATACAAGGCACAACTATCTTACTTTACTTTTCATGCTTTCTTACTTTTCATGCTTTCTTACTTTTCATACATGGATGCCATTTTGCAGACTTACACCCTTGCCTAACATTGCATACATATATAACATACATAAATGAGCTCTCAGTCTTGCCTTGATCAACCTTCCATGACCTGTTAACTTTTGGGTGCACTAAACTCAAGATCCCGAGGGAGCTCTCCACTCGACGCTGTAATGAGCGTGTGCATGCACCTAATGCTGCTGGCACCAGGTTCGCATGACTTAATGACTCGGATCGGTGTCGCTGACAACAGGGGTGCGAGACCTCGACACGAAACTGTTGCCAGCCATTAGGCACCATACACCCTCAGCTAGGATACGTCCAAGAGTAGGCTCTCACCCAATGGATCGGTCCTAGCCCCTTCAGGCGACAATCTTGGGCTACTGCCGACACGCTGAGATCGTGCCGGCGATCAGGGACGGGACAAGCCTCGTCATCCTCCCGACCCTCTAGGCTCCCTTTTGGCCGCTCACCCAAGACTGCGAACTAGGCTGTCACCTCGGTTAGCTAAACCATGGTGACGGGTCAGAGACGGGGTATAACCTCTCATCACTGCTACAAGCTCGGATGATGACTCCTGCAAACTCTTACTAAAAGACACAATATTCATCCAGTCATCATCATGCAACAACATACATTTCCTAACATTCTAGAAACGAACATAATTCACCTAACTTGGCCCTATGAACAGATATACAGTCGAACCGACATGCTAGCATGAGAATATCACATCATGATACCAACTTGATAAACAGTAAACATACACGAGCATTTAAGGGCATTCAGACATACAAGCAGCCAGATACAGTTCACACGGAACACAATCAATCCTAGCATGGTTCTACTTTTTTAAGAAGGAAACATATATGTCAACAGAATTTCACATGTCAAACCTATCCACTAGCAAGCAGCAATTGATACACAAGCATGCAAACGACCATAAAGGCAGCAACGTATTGTCCACAAACCACAGTAAGAAAATCCTTACCTGAGCAAGTTGACGAGGGAACACCTCAATTAATACTCCTAAAGTCGTCAACCAAAGATTCCAAACACACCTAACAATTAATAACAAGCATACAATTGATTAACCAACTATCTAAGGCAAACAACCCACAAAGCTAACCATGGACAACAACAACGTTACCCAAGAACGGCGGAGAATGAAAAGGCAGAGGCGGATTCGCTGCTGCGGAACACCGGCGAAAGCGGCAGTCGAAGGCGCTGGGCAACGGGCTCGGTTGTCGCGCGGACAGGGGCTCGAACGAAGGCCAACTAGGCGCTGTTGTGGCGGTCGCGCGCGCTGGGAAGTAGAGCGAGGGCTGTGCGGCAATGAACGGCTGGAGCGGGCTGAGCGAACGATCGGCAGGCGGTTGGCAAAGCTGCTGGGCGGTGCGACTCGCGACTGGCCTGCCGCTGTGCTGGGTCGACGCTGCGATCGGGCAGCAGCGTCTGCGTGCGAGGCGGGCGGCAGCGACGGGCTGCTTGCGGCTGACTGTCTTTGGCTGCTCGATCTGATCGACGAACTTGGGACACTCGGTTCTTGCGAAATGCAGATGTAAAGACCCGCCCTCCTAGAGGACCTAAACCTAGGTCTTTACTAACTTTGCATGAATTAAAAATTTGAACATAAC
>JBBMEF010023187.1:7125-17748 GCA_037832685.1 Sicyos baderoa | reverse complement strand
AGTTTGTTAACTTTTGGTTGTATATATGGATGTATTTTCTGATGGAATAAATAAGAAAGAAAGTATTAATTTCTTTACTAGGAGCCACCTACAGCTCAACATAATTATGGGTTATCTGTAACCCGACATATAACATGTTCCAAACACTCCCCCTCGACATACATTACCTAAACAGAGCCCTAAGCCTAAACGGGATTCTAAGTTCGGGCACATGCTAACAGACCAATAACGAATATGAATTCAGAATAACAAACCTAACATGACACTACAACAAGAACAAACAGATAGGACAAGCAAACAGGAAACTAGCATGCTCGAAATAAACAACACATGTCAGTCGGAACATTCCAAGAAACCTATCCACTAAGAATTTAACAAGAGAACACGAGTATCATCATGCTATTAATACATATCGCAAGGTCCACACAACTCTGGTAAGAGATCCTTACCTGGATTAGAAGGCGAGCAAACACACAAGAATCCTAAGCTGTGAAACCCAACTCAACAACCAAGAACCTAGCAGGATTTATAATAACCAACAATAAACAATTAATAAAAATCAAATCTACTTGTAACAGCCCCGAAACGGACTAAGGCAGCAACGAAGAAATTATCGAAAGAGGACCGAAGCAAGCTGCTCGAGCGAAGGCGTGAAGACACAGCCTGGCTAGGCGCAAGGCAAGCGCCGATCGCTACTGCCTTCCGCGGCTACGCGCGTGCGAGGGACGGGCGGAACGGTGCGGCAAGATCGAGCCACGGTGCTGAGCGGGCGCTGTTGCTGACCAAAGGATGGCTGCCGTGAACGGGCAGCAACATGCGGCTCGTGGGCGTTGCGGCTGGCGAAGAGGAACGGTTCGGTGTGGAGCGGACAAACCGCAGTGACGGTGCGTGTGGCTCGGCGCGGTTCGTGAATGGCAGCAAGGGTGATCGCGAAGAGCTGGTCGAAAACAACAAGGGTTCGAATGGACATCAACTTCTTGAATTCAATTTTGCAAGAGCAAGAATCAATGAGAAACCATGCTCAAACCGAAAATCCAAGAGAAACGGAAGGAGATCGAATAACCTTCGGAATCGATGAAGAACGACGATTGAGGGAATGACGGCCAAAGTGGTGCGTTGGAAAACGTGAGAAACGTGAAAGTGATGAAACCCCTCTCAAAAGACCTAATCTTGATTTTAATGAATTAATCCAATTAAATCATTTAAAACTCTATATAAATCCCCCATTCGAGTCCTGGCACGGGCACTTTTAAATCCCTTTAATCCGCTTTTACAAATGCACCTTCCAAGCTCTAGATCTTAGGTTCGTAACCCACCAAGACACTAATTAAAGTCTATTTTACAAAATGTACAAATCACACTCCCGAATCCCATAAATAAGCCGGGACAACTCCTGCAATTAAAAACGAATAAATATTAAATCCTTTAATATTCCAAACCCAATTCAAGAATCCTTAACGGGTTTAACGGCCAACTAACCTGAAGTCGGACTCTGAAAATCAGGCCGTTACAATACTCCCTCCTTAGAAGACTTTCGTCCTAGTCGTCACTATTTCTTCCACAACCTCCCTTTTTTCTCGAAACCTACCTTCCATCTTTGAGTACCATTGTTCCTTTACCTTGGACTGCTCCTCCCTTTCTAATCTTTTTCTTTCTTCTTCTTCTCTCAATTGCCTTCATTCTTCTCTCCAAGAATCAATCTGCACTATCATACGATGAAGTACTTCACAAAAAAAACTCACGATCACTTGCATTCATGGTCATGATCGAGAGGCTCTAATACCAATTGATATGATCCATGATCTAGATTATATCAAAAGTAAAAGATACAAGATAAACCAAGTTTTGATAGGTACTGGAACCTCCCCACTCAAGAATCTCTACGAGCCCTAAACTAATACACTCGATAACTTATTCACTATTTGGATACCTAAATCACTACATTGATACGTTTTGGGCCTTAGCATTATTAAAGAATAATATAGGGGTAGGTTAGCAATTACTTGAAGTGTAGGTTAGGGTTTTGTTATAAATAGAGAGGGTTGGGTAGTGTGTTAGGTATCCAATGAGTAAATGAGTTATTGAGTGATTTATTGTAGGGCTCGAGAGATTCTCTTGAGAGGGGAGGTTCCAAGACCTATCAAAACTTGACTTATCTTTATTCTTGTACTTTTGATATAATCTAGTACCTGGATCATATCATAATCAAATTTACCTTAACCTATCAACTTAAGTTGTTTGGTTGATTAGTAACTTAACATGATTCACCGCTATCATCTTTTGGTTATTGACCGTTGATTCACAAAAAGTGGATAGTTAAACATGTGCATATTTCTCCAATTCCACTATCTTAGGCCCAATTTGATAACCATTTGGTTTTTTGTTTTTGGTTTTTGAAATTTAAGTCTATAACAACTATCTTACCATATATTTTTTCTTATTTGGATATCAACCTCTCACCTATATTTGTAGAAACCAAACCAAAATTTAAAAACAAAAAAAGGTAGCTTCCAAAAGTTTGTTTTTGTTTTTAAAAGTTGGTTAGTATTCACTTACTTTCTTAAGGAAAGATGGATATATTTTAGGAAGGAAGATGGATATATTGTCGGTAGGTGGAACACATTATAGGAAATTTGAGTGAGAATAGGCTTAAATTTCAAAAACAAAAAACAAAAAACCAAATGATTATCAAACGGGGCCTTACTTATTTGTTTTTCCATGTTAAGTTTCACTTATCAGTTTTCTTCATGTACAAAATATTTGGGCATGTTATTGTTTTTAGGACCATGGTTTCGGCTGTCTTCTACTACTTCATACAAAGAAGTATTGGATCCTAAACATGCAGTCAAGGAACTCTCAGGTAAATTCTTGTAACCCATATACACAACCTTTGTAAGTCTTGAAATTGAGTTTTGGGATCTGTTGCCTTCCCCTCCACCTTCAGAAGCAGGTTATCTCGGTTGCTTTGATTCAAATGAAGCTGATAACACTGACATGATCCAGATTTTGAATCTTCTCACTGTCTCTGAGCTTCGTGAAGTTATGCGCATGCTTAAGAAGGTTTGCTATTGTTAGTTTCTTTTCTCTGTATCTTGTCAGTGGGTACATGTACATTTTAATCATTTGAAGAGTTGAATGCACCGTAAGTTCAAAATGTTATTTGGTTGTCTACATAGGTCACTTGAACATGTCCGCAAGGGGTAACTAGAACCAAAGGTGTAAGATCTTTAGACTTCACTAGAGCAACAATATCTATGTGATGTATATTATCAATTGCTTTCTTCCATATAAGAATTTATGTTTTTTTCTTTACTATGAGCTTTGTTAAAGTTAGCTTTTGAATACCTGGCCTAGGGACGAGCGTGGTTACCCCGGGTATAGTGGAGCGAAGTTTCAATTTCCCGGTTTCAAAAGAAAAAAAAGTTAGCTTTTGAATAATCCAAAATTCCACCACATCAAAGTGATCATCTATACGTTTTGAGTTATCAGGGCCTTATTTTTACTAAAAATGGAAACAAGAACTTCGTCTCGTCATTGTAAAGTTGTGAAAAGAAAGATTAAAATCTCCCTTCAAGCATATTACATCAAAGCACCCCAACAGAAAGAAAGAAAAACCCTTGAAGAATGATTAAAAAATGTGCCTAACTTAGAACTATTTCCACACTAAAAATTGAATCCTTTAGATAAAAACACACTAAATCACTTGATACTACAAGTTCCTCCCAGTTGACAACACAAAAACTTCAAAAAGAATTGAAAGTCTCCTAAAACCAGCAAACTCAAACATTTTTTTACCAAGAAGAAGCCTGTGCCTTCACAAGAAGCCCAAAAATCTAAAACCTATAACGCAGCCAACTTCAAGCTAGTATATTAAGGTAATCAAAGCCAATTTATTTTCACCAGTAAGTTTAAAATCAAACCCTTGAAGAGGATTGAGAAAATAGCAAGAAGTTGAATCATTTAAGTCTGAAATGGGTAGCTGACACCCTTTCAAAGAGAAGAAGAAAGTCTTATGGGAGAATTTCATTAAGGATTCTGCTGGAGCTTGTGGTTGGAAAGGAATCGTAGGTCTTCCAAGACAAATCCACACCACATAATTGGTTCATTGAAAATATTACCTATCTGATGGTTTCTTGGTGTAAAATTTCCCAGCTTTTTACGATTATAGTTATGATTCTCTACCTAATAGTTAGAGATCTCTTTTGTAATTGGATATTTTTCCAGTATATTTTATAATTTTATGCCATTAAAGAAATTAAAAGAAATGGGTAGCTGTCTTCTGGGCTTGCTCAGACCTGCTATCAGTTCATTCACTAGACTTTTGTATTTTGGATGTGTATCTGATGTTTCTTCCATACTTCTGTTGGGTCCTCAGAATTGTAGTAGCAGCGTGAGAAAGGATGACCTTGTTGCCTCTCTTTTGTCCCCTTACAAAGATGGACTGTGGTATATGCCTTCTTCAGTTCTTTTGTGTGTGTGTGTCAAAGACATCAACTATGTTGTATAATTTTCTTTTTTGATAACTGGTGAATCGGAGCTTCGCCTCACTACATACCCCGGGCACCCACCCCTGCACCCGGAACTATGTTGTATATTTACTAATTAGGGATCTGATTTTTTTTTCTTTCACATTATTTCTGCAGTCCACTACTTCCAGATCTAATTTTGGGCATAACCGGTATCTGCATTAGGATATCGTCTAGAGCTGAATTGCTAATTTGGCGTGCTGAGGTAGCTGTTTTCAATTTTTCATCTTTGACAATTTTTATTAGAAGATTTTAGCCTGACCTATTCTTAACACCGAATGTCAATTTTGTTACTTGTGCAGAGGCTTTTCTTCCTCAATGGAGAGCTGGATTTGTCAGCTTTTCTGCTTGTTGATATGGGAATAGTAAAGTATCCAACTTACAGCTGCATAATTTCAGATCAGATTTTCTTGGATCGAAATGATTTGCTTGCTTATGAAGAGGTCTAATTTGTTTTTATGCTGATTTTTTTTTATCTGTGTTATTTCGCTTTGTGTAATACTTGCATGTTATAGGCCATTGAAGTTGCACAACTAATTGATGAAGCACTTGATGAGAAGGACAACAAAATGGTTTTAAGATGTGTATCAGTTGCTGACTCTCGTGTGAAGCCAAATCAGTGTTCTACCTCTCAATCAGTTTCATTCTTTTCATTCTTTTCAGCATCATGGGTCTATTCAAAAGTAGTGTCTCTTGGAGTTTCCTTTCTAGAGCGTGAGAATAGGTAAATATCGATCTTAAAATTTATGCTCCAGCCCCATACGCATACATGTATATGCATGAATGCATGCATATACACATCATGCTTTTCGGCCTACCATCTTGGCCTTTGTTTTACTTGATATTGAACTTCTGTTAGACTACTACAAAAATATATCTATATATAGCAGTAAGGGGTGGATGAAATATCACACATGAATCGATTAGGTTTCATGCTAACGGATCGTGATCATTAACGCACCACAGAGGAAGGAAATAGAGAAGACCAGATATGTCCTTGCCTAAATAATCCCAAACTTAGCATTTTGACATGACTTTACCTTGGGCATTCAACAAAATTTCGGGCTTTCAAGATTTCCAAATAATTTTATCATACCTCTGACCGTTTTTTTCTTTGTTCTACTTGTACATTTGTATTTATATAAAATCAATATTTATGTATTAATTTTCAGAATCATATTACAAAAAATATTATTGTTTTTTCTTGCATTTTTGTGTTTTACCTACTTATATTTTATAATACTATTACTTGTTACGTCAAATTCAATATTTATGTATGGGTTTTGTGTGTGTGTGTGTGTGTTTGCCTACTTGTATTATATATTATTACTTAATACGACAAATTCAATATTTATGTATGGTTTTTTTCTTTCTTTTTTGTGTTTTTTGCCTACTTGTATTTTATAATATTATTACTTATTACGGCAACAAGAGTATAACTCTAGTGGCATAATGTCTTACCTAATAACTAATAACCAAGAGATTATGACTTCAAATTCCTTCACCCTCAAATGCTGTTAAGTAAAAAAAAAACTTACTGCACTTATTAGTGGAAAGTAGAATTCTGCCCTTTTTCATAAACCTTGAGCAATTGGAATTAGCTTCGCTTGAAAGATTGATGGTCAGCAGGCCATTCTATTGAGTAAACCAAGTGTTTTACATTCTGGGGGTAAAATTTGGGGTGTCCAGTAATCATTTTTTTAATTGCCAATTTGATAAAAGCATGCAGAAAAGTCTTTATTGGATGATTGTTAAAATAGTTTAAGCATATTTTTCTTGCATAACTTTGAGAAAAATATGTTCATTGGAAATAACTTCCTGTTATGTTAAATTAAAGCATGCATGTGACTTCGTCATCAATATTAAAAAGGAACTCGTATTTCTGAGTAGGTACAATGATGCAGTGCTACTACTCAAGCGATTGCTAAATTGTTACACTCATGATGGAAGAAGAGGATATTGGACTTTAAGGTTGTCAATTGATTTGGAGCATTTGGGTTATACTGGTGAGAGCCTGTCAGTAGCCGAGAACGCATTACTGGATCCATGGGTTCGAGCTGGTTCAAGAATGGCATTGCAAAGGCGCATCCTTCGCCTAGGAAAACCACCACGGCGTTGGAAAATCCCTAGTTTTGCTGAGTCTATAAAGAGGAAAATCACAGAGGTATTTACTTATACATGTCTATTCTGGGGTTTGTCATGCTTGTTGGATGCTAATATGGAAATTGTTGGTATTGGTATATGTTAGAGACTAATTGTAGCCTTAAATTGCAAACAAGTAGGTACACATTCAAGGGCGACCGTTGAACCGTGAAACAGGTATGAAGAGCAGGTTTTATGGGGAAAGTGGGGAACAATGTTCGGTCGAGCAGCTTGCACTCGAGTATTATAGTGGGGAGGGAGGTGGATGGCAAGGTGTTCATTCAGAAAGTGGCATTTGGTTAACCATTTTCGGGCTTCTCATGTGGGACGTCATATTTTCCGATGTCCCAAATGTCTTCCGTACAAAATTTCAGGTATGTTTCAGTAAAGAAAGCCAATAAGCACTAGTCTCAATTTTACATACATTATCTGATAATTACCTCCTCTGGAGGACACATAATTTGCAATGCACACCGTGCTGTAAGCTTGTCAGTTATATTCATATAAGTGGGCCGTACTTACGGTCGGTTATTTATTTAGTTTATTTTACTTTTGATTGGAAACAAAAAACATTTTCGTTGATAAGATAAAGTGTTACAAGCTTTTAGGTCAGGTTCTGAGCCATTTTTACTATAAGACAATTCGTAAGAAATTAATTACAGTTCATAGGTAGGTGGTCACTATAGATTGAACTCATTACCTTTTAGTTACTTAAGACCTTTCTTGATCTCTAATCCGTTCCATGATGGTTGATTAGGAGAGATTTTTAGAGAATGGTCCGGTTTTGAAATTGGAGACATTTACACATGGCACAAGTGATGTATTCAATTTACTTGACAAAAGCCCAATCGTATGTCAGTCCTAGGATGCATATTTTACCGTTACTGTTGTTAACTTTAAGGTTCTATAAGTTTTAAGAATTGTGTTTTCAATTTAGAGGATCTTTAACATCAGAAATCTGTCATTTGCAGACTGCTCCCTTGGACTTTCGAACAGATAGCTTTTATCTATCGAGACAGGATAGTATAGAATCTCAACTACAGAAAATTCAAGATGGCATGGGTGAAGAGATCCTCATTACGTCTTGGGAGTCACACAAGGGAACAGCATGTAGCGGAGTTAATTGGGACCGACACTCACTAGACGAGCTTCGGGCAGCTGTGGCATGCATTGGTGGCTGTTGTATGGCTTCACTTTGTAGGAATCTTGCACAAGATTATCGAAGTTGGTCGAGTGGAATGCCAGATTTGTTGTTGTGGCGTTTTAATAGTGAGTACAGTGGCGAAGCTAAGCTCGTCGAAGTAAAAGGTCCCAGAGACAGACTCTCTGAACAGCAGCGAGCATGGCTATTGCTTCTAATGGATTGTGGCTTCATGACAGAAGTCTGCAAAATCACCCCCACCCCAAAATCAGCCTAATTAAGAGGTACATAATCAATAGAATAGAACAAGAAAATCGAGGCTCTTCTTCAAAGTTCGAACAATAGTGCACATTTTGCTGGGAAATGATACAAAGGATGGCTTGTAAAATCTAAATACCAAGATTAATTAAGGCTTTCGAGAGCTGTAAATTAGAAAAACTAATAAGCATTCCAGATGCTTTTTTTTTTAACGGTTGTATTATTTGGTCAAACAAATTATTCATTAATCTCCAGAATTCATTGCCAGAAATCTTTCGTTTTCTCCAACCATTTACAATCTCAAATCAATCCTTTGACATAATATACTGTCATCTATTCTTTCTTTGTATCAATTCGATTGATTCAGGTTTTTTAATAATTATTTTTTCAAGTTTTTATCTAATAAGGGATTAAACAAATTTGATGTTGTTTTTAGTTTAACAATATTAGTAAATTTGAACCTGCAAGTTTCATACATTATATTATACTAGATAACTATGCTCTGGTTGAAAACTTTTGATAATATTTAAATCATAACAATAATTTAGTGTTAGTTTGACAACCATTTCACACCAAAGTTGTCAAGCTACAACCATCTCAAGTTAACTACTAAACTCTTATAACAAAATGGTTGAGTGAACTATTATAAAGCTTCAATAGTGGGTATCTAATAAACATTAATTACTCTCTAGACAAGTAATTATTCTTAACAATAGTGGGGTGGGGAGGGAGAAAGAAAAGAAGGAAGGGGAGGCCACACATGAGCCAGATATAAACAGGGGGAGGAACAATTAGAAGACCAAGCAAGAGAAATCCTTAGCAAAAGCTATAAACAGAGGTTGAAGGAATTCAATTATGCCAGTTTCTGCATATCTAGCTTGCCTTAACAATAAAAGCAAAAGAAAAATGCTAAAAACAGAGGTTAAAGGAATTCAATTATGTTTCATTGTTCAGGCTAGCGTAATTACAAAGCAATTGAGTTTAGAAGTCAACAATATCACATCATTAATTCACTTAATTCACTCCTTACAAATTGTTCTGACTGGTCCTTTGTGTTGAAGAATAATAATGGGATTCAAGATCATTCAGGCTCACAGCAGCTTCTTCACCAATTCTAGACAAGATACGGTCAGTCTGCTCTGCTTGCTGATTGAATTCTACAATTCTTTGCTCCACGTGATCGTTTAGCGAAGCAAATCCCGAAAATATTGCTGTTTGCTTAAGTTCTGACACCAACTTAAGTAGAGAATCAGCTGCCTGAACCTATTTAGAGATGAGTAGAAAAACACTGAAATGGGGGATATGAAGCTCTAAGTAGAAAAACACTGGCATGATAACCATAATTTAGAGAACATGGGTCGGGTAGGTGTTCAAAAGCTGTCAAAGTTGATGAAGCCAAAAAAGGGTAAACCCCAGATTTATTATTGCATACATACAATCTTATGAGTGAATATCAGAAAATTGATAGTTTGGAACTGGAAATGCAAATTCAAGCAAATGGTCATGTAGGTAGCAGCTGTGTTTCAAGAGAATCAAGAGTAACAAATGAGTTACCATTCTGGCGGCACGCATTTCCATCATGAAGCATTCCTGAGAATTTCTAACAGGTGGATCGTTCACCTGAGAAAACAATATGAACATCAGGGAAGCTTAGTTTAGAATTCCAAACATGAGATTGAGAATATAAAAGAGGAGTAGAGTAGAGTACCCTAGAGACATTTACGAGGCTGGTGAAATTGTCGACAATGATGGCTATATCATCTTCCACTCTCTGGAGAAGCAGTTTCTGTTTCTGAGCAGCTGTGGCGGCGGCGGCCGCAGTGGGGCCACTTCCACCCCCAACTCCTCCTCCTCCTCCAATGCCTTTGTTCATCCTAAATTATGTTAAGCCTCTAATCGACCCAAAGACTTAAACAGGTGGGTTGGAGTAAATTTAGTTAAACCAAATCAACTAACATAACATGTAATGCACACACACATTCAATACTTAGAAATAGTAAAACGTGATTAAACAAACATGAATGCGTTGTGGATCAATAGAATCAGAAATCCAATCCAATTAGCAAAAATAAAAACACACAAAAAACTAAAGAGACGACGGGCATCAAATTGGAGCTACGCGAGAAGCTTAATGAAGCGATCCATGCATGGAAAATCAGTAATTCAATTTGAATTATGTATAGAACCTGAGATTGAATATGCCCTAATTGTGCGATTATCAAATCAAATCAAATTAAATCAAATGAACATAATAATTTGTGCAGCCACAAGAAAGAGAGATAGCTGGAGATTGGGAGCACCATACCCTTAACTACAGAATGGCTGGAAGAACCTGCGTGAAGAAGACGAAGAAGACGATGCTGGTTAGGGTTTCTCTTTCTTATATCTTATTTTATTTTATTTTATTTTTTGAAATCACTTCACATTTATATAAATATTTATGCCTAAAAACAACTTTATTTTTCGTTTCATATATATAAACTTAAGTTGGGAGACAAAAATTAAATTAGGGGTCTTTTCGGTTCGGTTTTGGGCGGTGTGATCTAAAACCGACCA
>JBBMEF010023128.1:0-17766 GCA_037832685.1 Sicyos baderoa | reverse complement strand
GGTGGAGGGGAAAAGAACGGAGAATGAAAAAAAGGGTAAAATAGTAAATTTAAAAAAAGCTCACCCAAATCTGGTATAGATGAAATATTTTGAAAAAAATGCTATAATTAAAATAGACATAAAAACATATGCTATCTAGAATAATTTCCCTATATATTATTTCAAAAAGAATATATATAATCAATAACAATAGTAACTTAAAGTGTATTCATAAAATTTGATTATCAAACAACGCATGCGAGAAGTTATAATTTTAATTTTAATTAGATGGTCAAAACTTTAAAATTCTCATTCTACATTATTATTGAGTTGAGAATCTTGAGCCAAAAAACCTCCAAATAGTGAGAGAAAGTTGAAAAAAAAGAAAGAAAATCAATACTAGAAAATTATACCAAAAAGGAATCCAAAAGGAGTGTAGAGATAGGCAAAAACTAAATAAGGGATTTGAAGTGGAAAATTAGTGGTTTCTTATCCAAATATTCTTCTCCAAACATGAATTAAAGCATCTTTGAGAATGGTGTTTTTTTTTTATATAGAAAATACACTTTCTATCTATTTTACAATTAGTTAAAAAGCTATTGAATCTTCCACTTTAGTATTCAAACTTTTCAATTGTGTCTAAAATTTAAAAAGTTTTTTTTTCTTTTTTTTTTTTTGAGTACAAAAAGAAATCTAATACATTTATGAATTTTCATCTTTGATTTTTTTTTTCTATGACGGGGGAGTTCAACTTTGTATTAGTACATTTTAAATTTTCTAATAAATCTTTTACTTCCAATTTTGTATCAATAGATTTCAAATTATATTAGAAACTTTTAACAATTATTGGTTTATTAGTTGTAAAATTGATTTTTTTTCTTCTCAACACTCAATTTTATGTGGGGGTAGGCTGGTGGTTTTTTTAAAATAATGGTCAAATAGGTTAAGGACTTATCGGATATAAAATTGAAAATTCAATAACTTATTAAATTATAGGATAACTATTTATTTAAGAGAATAATATTGAACCGGTTTTCTTATAACCAAATATTGCGCAGTCATATGATTGTTTTATGAAAATTGTCAAAATACACGTAAGTAAGATTTTTTTTTTTTTTTTTTTTTTTTTTTTTTTTTTTTTTTTTTTTTTTTTTTTTTTGAAGAGGTCACGTAAAGTTGATCTAAACACTCACATATATAAAATATTTTATATACCATGTTAAACACTCACACATATAAAATATTTATAGGGGTTTTTACAGTAATAGACCAATTGATAAAATATTTATAATATTCGGCAAATTTAAAAAAATTTAGCAACCATAATCAAATATACGGTATAAAATAATATTTTTTATACTTAATAACTAATACATAATATAGTATGATGAGTATTATTTATATCGTATATTTGACTATGGATACTGAATATTTTCATATTTGTCTAGATATATAATTATTTTGTAAAATTGGACTATCCAGTACAATTTTCCTATTTTATATACCATGTTAAACGTGTTTTTAGGCACTGCTTCAAATTTTGAAAGGTGTTTTTTTTTTTTTTAAATTACATCAATTGGGGGCGGGGAACTCGAACCTACGATCTTTTGGTTATTGGACAAACATTAATGTCGCTAAGCAACTTGCTCAAGTTGGCTAGGTACCACCAAAAAAAAATTGCAACACCACAATAAAAAAAACTGATCAATGAATTTAAACCCTAAAATTTTTTAAAACTGCTTAAGGTTTCAAATTTACTCAAATCATTTAGATATTTCTTAACAAATGTTAGGTCAAAATTGTTCTTTAAAGAGCTCTCAGTCTGTCAATCCTTATTATGTTTAGACCTGGTAAATTTTTCCGTGTTGAGTCAAATTAAGCCCCAGGCTCCACTCCTGGTGGTGCCCTTCCGTCAATTCCTTTAAGTTTCAGCCTTGCGACCATACTCCCCCCGGAACTCAAAGACTTTGATTCTTCATAAGGTGCTGGCGGAGTTCTTAAAGCAACATCCGTCAATCATTGGTTGGCATTGTTTAAGTTCAATCCATGGTAACAAATTATCAAGGAATTAATTTCCTACAAGTTTTCTTGGCATTTAAATGTTGTAGGGTCAGACGATGTATTCCTTGATATTAGTGGACGTGCCGAAAGATGACCTGGACAGTCACAAATATTAAAAAATATATATATATATATATATATATATATATATATTGTCCTCTAATTTAGCCTTAAACTCAATCGGGGAGAGAGAAAAATCATCCTTCACACGTTATATGATTTTTTTAAAAAAACTATTTACTAAAGTCCCGTTTGATAACCATTTGATTTCTTGTTTTTGGTTTTCCAAATTTAAGCCTATTTTCTCTCAAATTTCCTACAATTTGTTTCATCATTTCTTTCATGTATACATTTTTCCTTAGAAAAGTAGGGGAAGACCAACCAACTTTTAAAAACAAAAAAAAAGTAGCTTCCCAAAAAAAAAATTTGTTTTTAAAAGTTGGTTAGTATTCTCCTACTTCCTTAAAGAAAGATGGATAAATGGTAAGAAGGATGAAGTACATTGTAGGAAATTTGAGAGATAATAGGCTTAAGTTTGAAAAACCAAAAACAATAAACTAAATGGTTATCAAACGGGGCCTAAATAATTCTAATTAATTAATTTATTAGTTAGCCCATATTTGCCTTTTGAAATGAAAGCTTATGTTTTCAAAAAAATAAAAAAATAAAAAATAATAATAATAATCGACAATTAATATTATTAAGAGAACGTTTAGGGTAAGGAGAATAAAAATGGTAGTGAGAAGATAATAAATGAGGAGGAAGAAAATGAAACATGATTATTAGTAGAATGAAAAATAATTACTAGAAGAATAAGAGATAGTTATAAAAAGTAACTTTCACTATAAATATCATTCTCATTGTGTTTGCAAAAAATGTTCATCAAATTCCATTTATATCAAGTATATTATTGATATAAAAGAGAAAGTAGAGGCAGAGAATTTGTTTTTTCTTAAAAAAAAAAAAAAAAAATAGAGGCAGAGAATTTGTGTCAAAATAGAACTTTTAATCATTTGTGCAAAATAGCCAACATTCTCCAATCTTCCTAAACCAGCTCTTTTAATTCTTTCTTTTTTTTTTAGTACAAATTAGAGAAGGTGGATTACAATACCGACTCTTTAATTTCAAGGTTCGAATTGGTGACGCTGATGTTGAACTGGTTTACAACCAAACAATGAAACACTGCGTCACTGACCATTTCGATAGATCTCTTAATTCTGTCCAAATTATTCTCAAAAAAAAAAAAAAACAATCTGACCAAATTTTAGAAATTCTTAAATCCAAGCGAAAGGTTGCTTGGAGTTTTGATCTGATTGGAAGTGATTTTTTTTTTTAAACATCTCCTTGATGTATACACTTTTTTAGTCCTTCAATTCTGACTAAAAGTTTTTACTTATTTCTATATTTAAAATTTAAATATTAATTAATTGGAGAATTATGACGGAAAGGGTTGGTAGTTGATTAGTTTTATTGTTTGGTGATATTTTTGTTCAATAATACGATCACGATTTATAGATTCAATCCTGAAAATTTGTATTTTGCTTTCATTTATTTGATAGCGGTATCTTAGTCGACATTTCATTACATCATTAGCAGCTTTGTTATCTTAAAATGATACAAAATGGATATAAAAATTATACTAATATGGATGAAAAATATTTGCTTTTAAAATATATTAACTAAATAAAATTTTCATCCAAAATCTATGACAAAAAGTATATATAATTTCTCTATATTTTCTTTTAATATTATATTATCATTAAGTTGTCATTTGTCTAGCTATGATTAATTGAGGTAAAAAAGAGTTATAGTTCAACGACATCAATATATATTTGACTTAAAGACATCCCCTAATTATTATAGAATTAAAAAAAAAAGACAAGGATTAATTAACGAGTGTTAAAATTTATTTAGGATAAAAAAGAAGAAAAAGAATCGTAAAATTTATTCATTACTTCGTCATGTCATTTTAATTGTGTTTAATTGCACAATTAAACACTCATTAATAACAGCATAACTTATTTATTATGAGGTAATGACCGGTATTAGCTGTCTTAACCTTCTTTTTCAATCTTCTCCCCATATTGTTGGATTCTAGATTTTGGAGCTGCCCATCCGTATTTGTTATAATGGTTCATTTGTTAGTTTCTTAAATCTTGTTCGGATGAATATTATTTTGGGGCTTTTACATGAATGTCAAAAAAAAAATCAAAAAAATTTCATTCATACCACTTTTTTTAAAATGTTTGATATATACCCGAAAATTTAAATTGAATTTTATCATTAGTTGAGTTCTATTAATGATAGAATTCAATTAATAATAGACTCATTTTATGAATGTTTGAATTTTCTCTTTTAGTAATAGAATTCTAAATTGAGTTTTTATCACTAATTAGTAATAGAAAATAATTTACTATAAATGAATTATTTTAAGAATTGTACTATAAATATAATATAAAAGCTAGAATGTGTTGTTGATGGAAATTCTCTATTATTTTTTCTAGCCATGAACATGTCAAATGATATTTCTTTTTCTCTTACTTTTATTTGATATAAATAAAGTTGGAAGTCATTATATGAGGGATTAGTCATCACACCTCTCCTAATTTAAGACCTCACGGCCCTATCTTAGATGTCAGAGAGCTCAAATCTCCTTCACCATGAATAATAAATTTTTGGTATAACTTAAAATATTGTGAAACATAATTGTACTGACCCATGTCTCATCTCAATTTGTTTCGTCTAAATCTATGTAATTTTTTAACCAATTGATAATGTAATACATCTATTCCTCAAAACGTCCATTGATTTGACAAATAACATATGAAATTAGACGGTTAGACGAAAGGATTTACTAAGGACCTATTTGATAACAATTTAGTTTTATTTTTTAAATTTAAGATTATAACTATTATCTTATTATATGTTTTCCCTTACTTGATATATTTGTAGAAATCAAACCAAAATTTAAAAATAGAAAAACAACTTCCAAAAATTTATTTATGTTTTTAAAATTTGGTTAATATTCTTACTTTCTTAAAGAAATATAGATATAATTTAAGAATGGTGAAACACATTGTAAAAAATTTGAATGAGAATAACCTTAAATTTTAAAAACCAAAAACAAAAAAAAAGGTTATCAAACACGAGCTCAGAAATGCAAACAAAATTCAAAATGAGGAAGCAAATAAGTTATTAGGCATTGTTTGGTTTGCCGTTTGGAATTCGGAAGTTTGGATTTGAAATCCAGGAGTTTGGAGTCTGTTGGTAAATGTAAAGATTCGAGGAAATTCGATTCCGAAGATTTAGAATCCGGAGATTCGAAACAACATTCTTCTTATTTTGGGTTATCAATACGCCAAACCAAACACCGTAATCAATTTCTTGAGAAATTTAATTATAGTACTGGATTCCGAAAATCTCGATCCCAACCGGCATATCAAACAAAGCTTTAATGTAAAATTAATTAAAAAAATAACAAATAATTTTCATTCCCTCACCGAATCACATTTAACTACAACCCCCCAAAACTTCCGAGTTATTTGACTTATAATTTTCATACTCCCAATTTATGAACTGGCGTTGCGTTAAGGTCCTCCATCCAACGCGTCGAAAAGTCCACGTCCGCCCCTCCAAAAAAAAAAAAAAACAAAAAATACTCGAAGGGTATTTCGGGAACTTCACACCCATTTTCTTTTATATTTAAAGGTGATAATAATCCAGAAAAGAAAGAAACAGAGTTTTTGAAAAGGGGAAAGAAAAAACAGAATTTGAAAAATTAGTTGATGGGCGAAGTGATTCTGTACGTGGAGGACTTCGGATTTGAAACGTCCTACGATGTGTCTCGCTGTAGGATTTGCCACGAAGAGCAATTCGAAAGTGCCCTACAACTTGAGGCCCCTTGTGCCTGTTCAGGCACCATTAAGGTAACTCCTAAATTCAAACAAATTATAAAAATAAAACCTTTTTTTTTCCTTCTTCAATTTGATTTTATTTTCTGGGTTTTTTTTCTTCCAGTTTGCTCATAGAGATTGTATTCAAAGATGGTGCAGTGAAAAGGGCAGCACAGTCTGTGAAATTTGTCTCCAGGTTCGTTTTTTTTTTTTTTTTTTTTGATTTTTGAGTTTCTGGGTCGGTTTTTTTCTCCATAATTTGAAATGGGTTTTTCTTAGTTTTGAGTTTTATGGGTCTGAAATGGGTTTTTTAAGCACAGTTTTGGATTTGGATTGAGTTTCTTTTTTTAATTTTGATTTTGATTTAGATTTATGGAGCTATGAAAATGAAATTTTGAAAAGGGGGAAAGAAGTTTTTGGTTTGGTTTTTCTTGCTCTGTGTGAAATCCATTCTACAATTCGTCTCTTTCTTTGTGTTCAAGTCTCCCTCTGTTCATGAATTTGATATTTCAGAACTTTACAATTAATTTAGTTTTTTAATGTGTTATTTAATAGAAACCTGATCGTAACTAGAGTTTAATGTATACATGCATTTCAGTATTTGTCAAATTGATCAACGAATATTAAAAGTTTGTATTTAGTTTTTTCTAATGAATTTAAGTCTATTTTAAAGAATTAAAAAATCAGTTACAGATGGAAGAAAGAACTACACATAAAATTCAACTTTAAATAGAACAATGAATGGGTTGGACTGGAACTTTCAGTTGGGATGCAATGTTGAAGAAAAAAAAGACATTTTTTTGGTATTTAAGAAAATTGGAATAAAAAATTTCTAACCCTCTTTCTCTCTCCTTTTTTTCTTAGTGTTGTTATTATATCTACTATCAAGACGATAAAGTTTTAAGGAATTTGTGATGTATGACCAATTTTCTACTCTGGGTTAGAATTATATAGCAACTTTTTAAAAATATTGCAAATATAGCAACTTTTTTTGATAGATTTTATTAAACATTATTGATGGAGTCTATCGAACACTATTGATGGAGCCTATCAATCTGATTTTGCTATATTTACAAATATTTTTAAAAAGTTGTTGTTTACTCAATTTTTTTGCATTATTGTAATATACATACAAATTTCCCTAAGTTAAATTTAAAAGTTTTATTTTTATTGTTTTTGCAGAATTACGAACCAGACTATACAGCACCTTCCAAGAAGCCTCAACACGCCGATCCAGGTGTCACGAATAGGTATTTTTTCCTAAAAATGATATTATTATTATTTTTTATTTTATTCCTATACTTTTTGAAAATCCAAATCTTAATAATGGACTTCCATTAAAAAATGCTTAGAAATGTTAAGTTTCTTGTTCTATTTTCTATATCAATAATAAAAGGAAACCAATATAAATTATATTGTATTTATTTTTTTTTATCTCAAAAAAAAAAAAAGATATTTTTTATTGGTTTTCCTTTTATTATTTGTAAAAATTAGTTTTTCTTTCTCTAAACTATAAATTTATTTACAATGGTGTATTTGGGATTATTATTGTTAGCATTGGTATCCGACAAAGTAATCAATTGGTTAACATGTAACTTTTAAAATGGTATATAGTAAATTTAGACCTTGTCAAATTATGGAATAAAATACACAATTCACCTAAATGTGACCAAAATAGATACGATGAAACTAGAATTTTGGGCCTTTTAAAATTGAATGTGCTGGCAAATTTTTCGAACATTGAGGACTTAAATCCAATTAAATTAATTTGTAGGGACAGTTTGGAAATCCCGAGAAGCGAGCAAGAAGAGGAGGCAGAGCCGGCGTCGCCGTTCGCCGACGGCGGCGCGTCGGGCTCCGCCTGCTCCACCACCGCTGAACGAGGTGCTTCCTGTTGTAAATCCGTTGCTCTCACCGTAAGTTCCTCTTTTTTTTTTCTTCTTTTTTTTCTTTCAATTAAGTCAATGAATATTCTCTGCTCTTTTCTTCATCCATTTTTAATCTTAATCTATTTATTTTATTTTATTTTATTTTAATTTTAATCTACTACTTTAAATTATATTTATTAGCGGTTTAAATTTGAAGTTAGAAATTTAATTCTTTAACGTTAAAATTGAGTTAGGTATGTCTTTAAACTTTTGACTTTCAGTTTAATAGACTCGTAGGTTTTTTTTTTTTTTTTTAATTTTTAATTTTTTTTGAAAAAATAGACTCGTATGTTTTAAATTTTATGTATATAGTTATTTTAAATTTTGTTCGAAGGTTTTTTTTTCTAATTTTTTAATTTTTAATTTTTTTTTTTTGAGAAAATAGACTCGTATGTTTAAATTTTATATATATAGTTATTTTAAATTTTGTTCGATAAATCTCTAAAATTTTGACCATCATTTTCTTAATAGATCAGAGTATGCTTTGAAACAAGATAGTGTAAAACAGAGTATGTAAATATATTATGACTCTGTGACACAAAATTAGTCGTCTTGTCTTCATTATAGTATTCAAGTTAATTTTTTAAAATTTGATTAAATAATATATTTTTCTTTATATAGGGTGTTTATTCATCCATTTTAAAGAGCACTTACGTGATTTTTAAAAAAATTACATTCACACTTATTATAACTATTCAAAAAATTATTCATTTCTTATCATTCTTTTTTAACTAACGAGTTTATAATGGTAACTCTTCCATAAAAATTTACATCAAAATAAGCTATTACAAAATTCTCAATTTTCTAACTCTTCAAAATAACCTTTTAACTTTTTATCTAAAACCTCATCTAAACACTCTCGGAGTGTAATAAATTAATTTTAAAGTAGGTGATTATGAATTTAATAACTTTTAACCACAAAGCTATATATGGTTAAATTACCAATTATTTTCAAATAATTATAGGAGAAAAAAAATAAATATGAACACGTTTTTAACCAATTATTAAAATATATACTAATAAAATGATATTTAAGTAGTGTGGACTCAAATTTATAAAAAAAAAGTGAATTAAGTTTCTAAATATCAAATCATACCTCATACTATTTGATTCATGATAATAATTTTAAACTAAATTAATATTATATTGAAGGCACAGTAATTATGGGAGAACCAAAAGTGAAGGCTTTAATTATTAGCCTATGCATTAGTGTAAGGTAGGATTTGAATTGGTGCTAAGCCCATTATATGAACAAAGTCTGATTGATTTATCATAAAAATAGAAACTAAAGTGGGTGTAAACTTCCCACTACACAGTTGGAAGTCATTATGCCAAACACTAACTACAATCTTTCTTTCTTTTCTAATTCCACCCACTATTTTTTATTTATTCAATTATTTAACCCAAACTTCTTAAATATAAGAAATCTATGTACTATGTAGTTCTGAATATTTTGTTAGGAATTTAAAGTTTGTGTCTAACAAGTCTTTGATGATTTGATAAAATTTTAAGATTTTAATTTTATATCCAATTGGTCACTCAATTTAATTTTAAAAGTACTTTCACTGTTTTTTTTTTTTTTTTTTTTTAATTCTGTGCATTTTTACAATTAACAATTTTATCAAACATAAAATTTAATTTTGTGTCTATTAACTTATTCAAGTTTTTTTTAATATTTTTGTTAGTTCAAATGGGTGAATGTTGAAGATACTCACCTTGTGGCAATTGTCCCACGTTAGAAAGGTGAGGATTCTACAACTCATTTATAAGACATATGGAATACTTCTCTTATTACCAATTGGTTTTGAGGTGGAACTCCATATTCTCTAATATGGTAGCAGAGCTCCATGTGGGTTATTGGTCCCCGAATTCCGATCCAACCCAAAATGCTTTGAATTCTAAAGCGGGTGTGAACCCACCCAAGCGGCATAAACTTAAGCGGGTATTTGATCCCAAAGTTTGGATCCGACCCTAGCAAAAAGTAAGCCAAAGCGGGTCTTTCGGTTCACAAATTCGGATTAGGATCTAGTTCAAGATGACATTTCTCGATATGGCCGCCATCTTGAGGGGGAATGTTGGAGATACTCACCTTGTGGCAATTGTCCTACATTGGAAAGGTGAGGATTCTACAACTCATTTATAAGACATATGAAATCTCATATATGTTTGAATACTCCTCTCATTACCAATTGGTTTTGGAGTGAAACTCCATATTCTCTAATATGATCTACTAAACACATAATTAAAAATTCCCTAATAAACAATAAATTGACTTTAAAAATTTATCAACAGATAAAGTTAGAAAGTTGAGATATTTAATAGACACAAACTTTACAATGCTAAATTTGATTTTGTAATTTATATTTTAATCCATTTTCATTCCACGTTCACGGGTTCGAGTGGAATTGAAATTTGTAATCCCCTTCTCTACTAAAAAAAAATCTTAATTTAATTTTTAATTAAAAAGGCTGAAATTTATAGGTGGGGTTGGCTAACATTGAAACCTTATTCAATTTAAAACCATATATTAAAAAGAATATATAGTATAATGTAGGTCACCCACCCAACAAATAACGGTTAGCCCTAGCACTCCCACCATCACTTTCCTCAACTACTTTTATTTTTCCTAATTTTTTTAAAAAACAAATTTACTCTTGTGACACTAAGATTCCATTGTGACTATATAAAATTCACATTTGTATTTTAATTATTTGTTGTAATGCAGTTTACTTTAGTATTGTTGGTGAGACATTTCTACGATGTGGTTGCTGTTGGCACTACGGAGTACCCATTCACAGTTGCCACGGTGAGTATCGAATTTGGTTCGATTCGATTTCTTGTTCAAAAGTAACGATTCTAAGATTAAATATTTAATTTTAGTTCATATACTATCAATTATCTCTCTTTTTTAGAACTCTAAATTTAGTTTTGATTTAGAAAAGATATAAGTAGCAAGATTTAAATTAAATAAGTCACAAGAATAGGATAAAAGTGAGATTTTGACATATTTTGTATTTGTAGGTGCTTCTTTTAAGAGCGAGTGGAATTATTTTTCCTATGTATGTAATCATTCGAACGATTACCGCCATTCTAAATAGTGTTCGTCGAAGTCGATATCACTATCAATTTCGGGATGAAGTGAGTAATTTTTAATTTTTTAAAACTTTTTTGAATTTTAAAAGCCAATAGAAGGGGGAAAAGTTGAGGTATTTCCATGGCTGACTGAAAGTTTTGTTATTGTGTTTGAATTAGGAATCTGATGATGATGATGATTCAAGCTTTGAAGATGATGATAGAAGACTGCATCATATTGTCTAAGCTTTATACAGACACTCATTATTTCTTACTTTTTTTACAAAAAAAATAAAATAAATATATATATATATTTGAACTAACATCATATATTCTTCATTCTGTCTATATATATATATATATATATTTTGTTCTAATTCAATGTAATTTTATCTTAATAATTGATTTCTTTTTTCAATTTGCCTAAAACTCTACTTTTATATTATATAATTCTTCCATGGAGTACTAAAAATTAAAAAAAAAAAATAAACATCTTCCATGGAAAAATAAAGGGTAGATTATAAATTTGGTTCCTAATTATAATTTTTTTTTTTTTTTTTTTTTTGAAATTGGTTCCTAATTATATCTAGTCCTTAAATCTAGATTATAGTTCTAAAAAAAAAAAAGAAATCTAGATTATAGTTCCATAATTTTAAAAACTAGAATTGTAACCGTCCGACCCATCGACAGCCAAGATATTGTCTGCTTTGGACCAAAGGCTTCACGGGTTTGCTTCTCCCCTTATGGGGAAAACACGTCTTGTTAGGGAAAGGTGTCCACACCCCTTATAAGAAGTGCTTCGTTCCCCTTCCCAACCGACGTGGGATTCTCCTATGGGTTTCACACCTTTCCCTAACCAGACGCGTTTTCCTCATTGGGGGAGAAGCAAACCCGTGAGGTCAGTGGGCCAAAGCGGACAATATTTTGGCTAGCGATGGATCAGGCTTGTTAGATGGTATCAGAGCCAGACATCAGGCCGGTGTGCCAGGTCCATCGAGACGCTGGACCTCTAAGGAGATGTGGAAACCCATAGGAGAATCTCCCATCGATTGGAAAGGGGAACGAAACACTCCTTATAAGGGGTGTGGACACCTTTCCCTAACAAGACGCGTTTTTCCCATTGGGGGAGAAGCAAACCCGTGAGGCCAGTGGTCCAAAGCGGACAATATCTTGGCTAGCGATGAGTCGGGCTCTTACAAGAATCTAGCTGAAATTAATTTTTATTTTAGTTAAAAGTTAGATATTCATGTATCAATGATGTGAGTTAAGTAATTGATTGAATAAAAGAATAACATCTTTTACATGTATAAAGTCACATACATATGTTTAATTCGTCAACAATTATGAACGATAAAAGTTATGTTTTAGTTTTACATAAATTTTAATTTTTAAAACTATAAAGATTATTATTTTTTTTTCAAACCATATTTACTAATTTTACTAAATTTTAACTTTCATACTAAATAAATAATTTACCTAAAAATAAACATTTCCCCTTCTACTTGGGTGGTTTCTCAAATTTAATTTGTAGTGTTTTTATTTCATCAAGTTGAAAAGTGAACATTATAAAATTCTTTAGTCAGTTGAATAAGAAATTTTAAGGGTTTGTAATAAATAAATTTTAGAGTTCTTGTTGATGAAATTAAATTTGAGTTATGCAATTAAATGAAAGTGAGTTTTTCCCTTATTAGTTTTTTTTTTTAGGAAGCTTTTCCCTTATTAGTTACCAAACTTGTTAGAGCAATCTATTTAGCATAGAAATTTATCATTAAAAAGGATTCAAACTTTTAAACCAAGCAAAGTAAGATGACCTAACAAAAGGTTGCCTATAGATTGTTGGATAAAGCTCCAAACAGGTAAAAATAACCTATTAACCAAAATTATGGAAAGGCTTTGTCTTTTTCCTTTGAAACTTTATTGATAAAAAATTTGAAAATATCAGCTGTTTTTCTTCACTTAACTTGAGAAACCAATATGCCTTTAGAATGGACTCTTCTTCTTTTTTTTTTTTTTTTTTTTTTTTTTTTTTTTTTTTCTGTTTGTGTGGCACTAAGAGAGGTATGGAAATGTATATTTTTTAGATGACTTGTCAAACACTTATAACCCCTATGGTTTGTGATTATACCAAAAAATACACAAGCTAGGAGAGGACCTTAGTTCAAACTTGCAATCATTATAAGGCTGTAAATTAGGGAAATATTAGAAATCAAATACTCTTAAGAATTTTGTAGTTTCACCACTATAATTATAAGAATAGATAACAGACTAAAAAATTATTAAAAAAGAACCCGAAAGAAATTAAAAGATGACGGACTAAATATGCCCGCCATTAATTGTTAATGGGGGCGGGCAAATATGCCCCTCGTTAATTACGTTTGATGGCGGACGGTGCCCGTCGTTAATTACTTTTGGTGGTGGGCATTGTCTAGCGCCATAAACACGCTCATTTTTTTTTCCTTTTTTTCCTCATACGACAAAAACATGCCCCAATTCTTGTAGGCTCTTTCTCTTTTCCTCCACTCTTCTCAAATCTAGGGTTTCATTTCTTCTCACAAGTTTCGGCTCATTTCTTCAGTATCTCTCGCTCATATTCTGCATTTTTTAGCCAATTTGAAGCTAACAATTTCGGGTTTCATTTCTCCTCTAACTTCGAAGCTCATGAATTTGAAGCTCATAAATTTGAAGTTCACAAATTTTGGGTTTCATTTCTTCTTCAACTTTGGGCATTTTTTCACAAATTTTGGTAACTCTTTTTCTTAGTCCCTAAATTTTTCTAATCTATTTTTGGGTCATTTATGTTGTAATATTTCCATGTTTCAGGATTTGGGAAGTGAGATTGCGGCGGAGTAATAGGTTGTAGGCGGCAGTGCTGATGTTGCGTTGGTTGCTGGCGATGATTTTTTCGATAGGGTCAGCGGCGGACGATCGGCGAAGAGAGCGTCGTTGAGAAGGAGGGTGGCGGAGCGCTAGTGATGGAAACGACGGGGCTGTTGAAGATCTGGAAGGTAAGGATGAGTCAGTACACAAGGAGGAGGTATTCGATTTGAAGAGGAAAGCGACGAAGCCATTGGAAATTTGAGAAGATTATAATAGATGGTATTGGTGGTAGGTATAGATGCCCGCCATAAAAGAGTATTGGTGACGGGCATAAATGCTCACCATAAAAGAGTATGTGGCGGGCATTAAGCGCTTGTGGTTGCCCGCCATCTTTAGTGTCATAAATTGTCTACAATGTCATGATTATTGATGGCAGGCTCATGCCCGCAATTGTTTGTGAATAATGATGGGTCGCGCCTGCCATCAATATCCAATATTCTACTCGTGTTTGATTTTAACTTGAAAAATATCTCAGAAGAACTTTGGTCTATTAGAAGGCCTTCGAGTAAACTCTGGTAGTGTGAAATGGTCTTTTTCAAGTGGAGGGCCACTAAAAAAGGTTGCTTGATCGGAAGGTTAATAAAGCTAGAATTGATTTGTAACAAGTCATCTTTCATAATTTAGATACGAAGGTCCTTAAAAAAAATCTCGAGAGGGTAATAAATGGGAAGAAATATTATGGATGGAACAATCAAAGATAGATTTTTTAAATTGGGGAGATCGAAACTCTAAGTGGTTCATGCTTGTGCTTCTCAATGTCGTCATACGAATTTACTTTATAGAATTTGTTGAGAAACCAATACGTGTAGGGTTGAGAAACATACACTTGTAAAACAAGATGTTCACACACGCTAACAAGCAAACAAATTCTAACCTAGAATTCTTCCTTTTCGCAGAAAGAAGAATCAAAACGGAGACGAAGAAGATGACGAATCTTACAACGAGTCCAGGCACGACGAGCTTCTGCAAAAGCTTGTTGATGAAGATGAAGACTAGCTGCAAGCAGAGCTTTGAAACAGAACGATCGCGCGCAAGGAAAGAAGGAGATGATCACAACAAGGAAGAAAGAACACAGAGATTTAAGTGGTTCGACACAAGGTCTACTCCACTGAAAGCTTGAGATCATAGATTTTATTCAAGGCAAAGAAGATTACAAGTACAAAGCCAAAAGGCCAGATAAGTCCCTATTTATACATTTCTGCTATATTCTAATAACAAAGAACTGAGAAAAGAAATAGGGTACAACAAGTAGGGCATAGAGAGATTAGCTGAATTAAGCAACTAACTATAATAGGTTACAAGTTATTTATTACTAACTAACTTATTAACCTGAAACTACAAATCTCCACCTTGAATAATTCAGACCTAATCTTTGACCTTCAAGCTCTTGAGCTAACTCTCTATCCCACTTCAGGAAGCACGAACCCGACCAAATTCATACAGTGTTCGAATTTGGTTTTAGGAACAACTTTGATGAGAACACCAGCAACATTCTGCGAGGTATGAACCTTAAGAACTTCGATTTTGCCGCTTTCAATTTGTTCCCTTATGAAATAATATTTGATGTCGATATGCTTTGTTCTGCTGTGGAATCGAGGGTTTTTGGATAGGTAGATTGCACTTTGATTGTCACAATAATTTTTTACCTTAGGTTGAATTATTCCTAAGTCACTTAGCAAACCTTGTAGCCATAGTCCTTCCTTGATAGCTTATCTTAGAGCAATGAACTCTGCCTCGGTTGTTGACAAAGCTACAACTGGTTGAAGTGTAGCTTTCCAACTGATAAGGTTACCACCAAAAAGGAACATATAACCTGATAAGGATCTCCTCTTGCCTATATCACCTGCATAGTCAGAATCTACAAAACCATATAGCTCGTTAGGGTGCACATTTCTATATTTGTATAACAGCTTTGAACCTTGAGTTCCATTCAGATATCTCATTACACACTTTGTAGCATTCCAATGAGCCTTTCCAGGGTTAGCCATGTACCTGCTTACCAAACTAGCTGAAAAGGATAAGTCAGGTCGGGTAGAAATCATTAAGCACATTTGGCTTTCAACTATCTGAGCATAAGGAAATTTTGACATATGATTAATGTGAGATTGGTCTTTTTCACTAGGTGAATCAGACGAAGAGAGTTTAATGTGTTGAGATAGAGGTAGAGTAATATGTTTAGTTTGATGTAGATTAAATCTTTTAAGAACATTATAGCAGTAATTTTCTTGACTGATTGACAAAGTTCTTTTAGTTCTATCTCTTTCAATCTAAATACCTAGGATTCTCTTAGAATCACCTAAGTCTTTCATTTCAAATTCCTTTTTAAGGAGATTTTTAACCAAAATAATGTCATGTTTAGATTCACCAGCTAAAAGCATGTCATCTACATAAAGGAGTAGATATATAGGAGAATTGTAGTGTTTTTTATTGATATAAACACAATTGTCATAAGAGCTTTTAGAAAAACCAAGAGTTGATATATATGAATCATATCTATGATACCAGCATCTTAGAGATTACTTTAGACCATAGATTGAGTTATATAAAAGACAAACCAAACTTTCTTTACCTTTGGCTTTATACCCTTTTGGTTGATTCATGTAAATGACTTCTGGCAGAGTACCATATAGGAAGACGGTTTTGACATCTAGCTGATCCAACTTAAGGTTGTTTAAGGCAACTAGGATAAGAAGAAATCTTATAGAAGTATGCTTTACAACAGGAGAAAAGATATTGTAATCAATGCCTTCCCTTTGTGTAAAGCCTTTAGCAACAAGTCTTGCCTTAAAACTTGGTTCTTCAACACTTTTAATACCTTCTTTGAGTTTATAAACCCATTTGCAAGCAATGGATTTACAACCTTTAGATAATTTTACCAGTTTCCAGGTATTATTTACCTCTAAAGAGTTCATCTCTTCATTCATGGCCTCTATCCACTTAGAAGCTTGAGAGATATTAAGAGCTTCTTCAAAGGTACATGGTTCTACAATGTTAGTGACATCGGCTACATTTAGAGCATAAGTGCATAACTAATGCAACATGCTTCTGAATATCTGATAGGTGGAACAATATTTCTTCTTTGTCTATCTCTAGCAAGTTGATAGTTCTCGAGAGAATTAGTGTTCTCTAGAACTTCTTCTTTAGGATCCTCAACAGTATCAGAAATATCAGAGCTATCATCATCATCCGAACCTTTTGGTTCTTTCTTTATATCCAGTATAGGCTCCACCTTAATTTCAACATCATTAGAGTTAAAAGTGTGAGAAGAGTTTTGTTTAGGGGAAATGAACATCTCATCTTCCTTAAACACAACATCTCTAGTGGTTAAGCATTTCTTTTCATCACGATTCCACATTCTATAACCTTTTACTCCTTCTGTGAAGCCAACAAACACACACTTGGTTGCTCTAGGTTTCAGTTTCCCTAGGTTTTGATGAACAAAACCTATACAACCAAATACTCTAAGAGAGTGAAGGTTAGGAGGGTGACCATTCCATTTTTCTTCGGGTGTCATGAAATCCAAGGATGTGTGAGGACACCTGTTTAAGGTATAGGTAGTGTAGGAAAGAGCTTCAACCTAGAACCTTTCAGGAACCCTAGACTCTGACATAATACATCTTACTCTATCCATAATGGTTCTATTAAGCATTTCAGCCACACCATTCTGTTGAGGGGTGTGTCTCACAGTTTTATGTCTTGCTATACCATTGTAAAGACCCGTCCAAAAAGTGGACATGACGTAGCCTTTACTAACCATGCATGAGCTTAAAACATGAAAACGACACTCAACATGAATCCAGCAATCATGAAAAACATTTAAAACACACAAGAACCTGTTCCTGTTTCCAAGCACCTGTTCCTGTACAGTTCAAAGAGTTCCCTGGCCAGAGAGTTTCAAAAGTCTAAAATCCAGTATACATTCAGATTAAATCCCACAACGAGTTCAAAATATGAAA